>ML431113.1:386-26617 GCA_005239525.1 Nicotiana knightiana
TAATTATGATAATTTACTAGACGCACTCTCTCAAGTTACGCTAGCTAGATTGCATTACAGTTCACTTTAGATTGCACCCGAGGTATCGTTATCTCTAATCCAACCTCTAAACTCTCGGTTATGATTTTCGTCTATACTCTGGGAGTGGTGTTGTTAAAATAATTACCTAAATATGCACTCTCTATCAAGTAGATACACACTAGTTAGGCACAGCTAATTGATGGCCATTCAATTAGCTACAATAAAAACGTAGTTGAACAAATAGAGATTAATCAACCAAACTATATTAATATCACAACAAATTCATCCCCAACAGGTTCTACCAAAACTCTAGATTAATAAATTAGCTAAACATGTTCATAAGAATCAAATCCAAAATAACTTGCATAATTGAATTACAGAGTAATGAACTAAGGAGATAAAAATCAATGTTTTTGCTTTGCTGAGTAGTAATCCACAGGTTTTTCTTCACTTTGATGATTTTCTCTCTTCGAATCCTTCGTATGTCTTCTTAATCCCGTTAAGTTGTGTTTTAGGGGTCTATTTATATGTTTAGGACAAACTAAATGTGTAGGAGACTTCTATTCCAACCGGGAAACACTTAAACTCGTCAAAACTCGAAATTGACCGAAATAGGGGCCTGGCGTTTGGGCCCTAGCGCCTGGCTAACGCCAGGATAAGGCTGGCGTTTGGGCTCTAACGCTTGGCTAACGCCAGGCTAAGGCTGGCATTTGGACTCTAACGCCTGGCTAACGCCAGACATGGTCAGGCGTTTGGGATTTGGCGCCCGGCTATAGCCCGATGCACTCCTCCTCGCCTCTTGAGCGTATTTTCGATGTATTTGCATCCATTTAGCTCGGTTTCCATCTCCAATTCACCTACACATGAAATAGACTCTATTATGCACATAAAAAGTGTATTTTTATCATTAACGCACATAAAATGTAGGGCATATAACATGTTAAACCATGAATTCTAGCCTCGCATCACTGTTTTGGACTATGAGAACGCAGGTATGGGGATGCGATCGCAAAGAGAAAATTAAGGAAGCAACAAGTTTGTCCTATGCGATCGCGAAGGCTTTCATGTGATCGCATAGAGGGGTCAGAACTGGGCAGGTCAGTGTTTTAAAAACGAGTTTTGGCCATTTCTTCTCATTTTTCTCTTGTTTGGGCGATTTTTGGAGAGCTTCAAGAGGGGATTTTCGTCATCTATGTCAAGGTAAGTTGTTTCTACTTATTTCAAGTTAAATACAAGGTTTATACATGGATTTGAACATGAAAATTTGTGGAAAAGTTGGGAATATTGAAGAAAAACCTAGAATTTGCATTATTGAATTTTGGCCACGAATTTGAGCATGAAATTAAGAGTAAATTATATACCGAAGTTAGTAAAGTCATGGGTAATATTTATCTTAAAAAAATTTAGGAATCCGTGCACGTGGGCCCGAGAGCAATTTTGTCAATTCTTCGAGCGGAGTTGAAAATTTATATAAATTAATTTGGTACAATTATTAGAGTATATTTTCATTAGTTTGCCGTTATTTGGCTTGTTTTGGAGTGTTGTGCATTGATTCGAGTCATCGGAAGGGCTTGGAAGCCGGTTATGGAATTTCGGAGCGAGGTAAGTCTCCTTTCTAACCTTGTGAGGGGGAATTGTCTCCATAGGTGAACTAATCGAATATGTGCTACTATTTGTGGGGGGATACGTACGCACGAGGTGACGGGAGTCCGTGCGTAGCTACTATCATGCTTGTGTCTAGGTAGTCTAGGACCCACTAGCATGCTTTACTTGTTGTACTTGTAATTTTGCTAATGAAATTAGATCGTTAAAATTATCAATTAGTAACTGAATACCTAAAAAGGTTAAAGTTTATTTTCTTAATCATCTAGAAAGGGAATTGATTTTCCTTAGATAATTTATTTCCTGATAAAGCATATTTTACTTGCCGTACTTGTAGCCTTACTGATAAATTTATAATATTTAAAACCTTATCGAACTTGGAAAATGAATTTTCAGAAAATATTTAAATACTATCTTCGATTCCATTAAAAAGAGAATCTTATCACTTCCTTGAGTAAATGTTTTCCTGATAAAATGTGAATTTAGTGTGTGAATATCTGTATTTATGAGTACCTGAGTCACATGTATGATTCGCGAGCAGGGTAACTCTATTATTTATATATGACCGCGCCGCATGATCAATTCGAGAGCGGGGTAATAGATGCATCTATGGTTCGAGCCGTTCGACCCTTCAGCAATGCACATTTTATATTGTTGGTCTGTGCCGTTCGACCCTCGGCATTTCTTGCGCATGATAATTGCTGCGTACTTTCTGTGATTTATACCTGTTTACTGGCCTGGGAATTATAAATTGTCAATTGAAATAACGAAGATTAGAAATCTTAAATGTGAAAGAAGTTGCTATTTCCTATCACAACATATTAAATTGCCTATGATATTCATGCCTAGTGTCACCCTTGATTGCATTAAATTGACCTCTATCAAGTGTCAAATTTGACCTCTCGTCACTACCTCTTCGAGGTTAGGCGGGATACTTACTGAGTACACGTTGTTTTCGTACTCATGCTACACTTGCTGTGCATTTTTATTGCACAAGTACATTCATAGATAGTGGCCCTGCTTGACGCAGTGATGTGACATATTTGGAGACTTAGACGAGCTGCACCATCCGGAGACGACCCCCAACCGGCAGAGTCTTCCTCAAATGTATTGTATTTTATTTTAAATTCCTTGTCCAGTCTGTATTCCGGACAAGTATTGTAGTAAATGTATAATTCTTAGAAAATTTGCTCATGCACTCGTGACATCGGGTTCTGAGATAATTATGGGATTTATTCACTATTTAAATTGCTAAAGATATTATTGTTTACTCAGTGGAAGTTCGCTAATTATTATTATTTAAGAAAATGAAAAAGGAATGACTTCAAAAATTTTAAAATAAAGATTTATTTAATTATTAAGTCTTGAATTGCCTGACAGTGGGGTCCGGCGCCATCACGACCTTAATGGATTTTGGGTCGTGACACTTTGATTCCGTCCAAATCTGTGTTTACCTCTTGAATGTGGATAATCTCGNTAAATATTTTATTAATTATTAAATGTTGGCTTGCCTGAAAGTGGGGCCCGGCGCCATCACGGCCTTAATAGATTTGGGTCGTGACATTCGCCCCACAAATTTTGCGGTAATCCGGAAATTATTAATAAAGATTTTCTTTAATGTCCGATTTTTCCTTTCCGCAATTCCGTTGGATTGAGGTGTGTAAGGTGCAGTAGTTTGATGGATAATTCCATATTTCGAAAATATTTCTGCAAACGGAGATTCATATTCTCCACCTCTATCACTTCTAATCATTTTGATCTTTTTATTTAGTTGATTCTCCACTTCATTCTTGTATTGCTTAAATACTTCAATTGTTTCATCCTTACTATTAAGCAAATAAACATAACAATATCGAGTGCAATCGTCAATAAAAGTAATAAAATACTTTTTACCACCTGGATATGGTATCGACTTCATATCGCAAATGTCAGTATGAATTAAGTCTAAAGGATTTGAATTCCTTTCAACAAAATTATAAGGATGTTTTACAAACTTAGATTCAACACATATTTGACATTTCGATTTATTACACTCGAATTTAGGCAATACTTCTAAATTAACTAATTTTCACAAGGTTTTATAATTGACATGTCCTAAACGAATATGCCATAAATCATTTGACTCCAATAAATAAGAAGAAGCTCAAATTTTATTCATATTGTTAACAACTATTACATTGAGTTTGAAAAGGCCCTCCGTGAGGTAGCCTTTTCCAACCTATATTTCATTCTTGCTTACAACAACTTTATCAGAAACAAATACATATTTGAATCCATTCTTCACAAGTAAAGAAGTAGAAACTAAATCTTCCTAATAGTAGGAACATGAAGAACGTTGTTGAGCGTTAACACCTTGCCGAAAGTCATCTTCAGGAATATCTTCCCATAACCTTCAATCTTGGCTGTTGCATTATTTCCCAAGGAAATATCTTCTTCGGGACCAGCAGTAGTGTAAGTCGCAAATGCTTCTTTGACAGCACAAACATGTCGAGTGGCTCCAGAGTCAATCCACCACTCCTTCGAATTTTCAACTAAGTTGCATTCCGAAGGCATTGCAGAAAGATCATCAATGTCATCATTCTTCTTCATTATGTTGGCCTGTACCTTCTTCCTATCCTTTTTCGGGAGACGACAGGGGCTTTGTGACCAACTTTTCCACAATTGTAGCAGTTGCCCTTGAATTTCTATTTGTTTTGCTCCTTAGTCTGTCCAGAAGACCTCTTCCTCTTCTTACTTTTAGGAGCAATCTCCTCAACGATATTAGCTCCCATGATTGTTGAATTTCCACGGGACTTCTTCTCGGCTGTTTTGTTGTCTTCCTCAGTCTTGATACATATCACAAGATCTTCCAACTTTATTTCTTTGCGCTTGTTCTTAAGATAGTTCTTGAAATCTCTCCACGAAGGAGGTACTTTTTCAATCATTGCAGCCACTTGAAAAGCTTCATTCACGACCGTACCTTTAGCAATAAGGTCGTGAAAAATAAGTTGAAGCTCCTGAACTTGGGTTCCCACAGTTTTGCTGTCTATCATTTTATAGTCTAGAAATTTGGCAGATGTGAACACCCAATTTTTGGCAGATGTGCCCCGCATGGAAATTACTCCTAAAAAATGATCCAAAAATAATTTTTAATGAATTTTAGGAAGTTTTCTTTATTTAGTTTCATTTCATGCATGTTTAATACTTTAAAATTATAGAAATAATCATTAAAAGTTGTCACATTTTTGTTTCGTGCCATTTTAGGTTTAAACTGCATTTTTAGGATTTAGTTACGTTATTAAATGCATCTTCTAAAAATCAAAAATTGCATTCGTAGGTTAATTGATTAATTAGTTGGACTAGTCCATCATTAGATAAAATAAATACATAGGCTAGCCAAGAAATAAATTTAAATTAAATTTGAGTCTAAAGTGGCTAATTTTGCAAAAGAAAGAAAAGAAAAATGGGTTGCTAAGCTAAATCGGATTGGGCCATTGTTGCAAGCCCAATTATCCCACAAACTCAAATTCCTCACAAATTACCCAAGCCCATACCATCCTATCCCACTACCCAAATACCCATTCCCTACCAAACAACCCCTAACCTCATTAAATAGACCCAATTTTAGACCTAAAAATCAGACCTGATTTTTAATCTCCTCCTTTGCAAAAAGGAGAAACAGCGCAGCTAAGCACCAGCTCCAAAAACGAGCCCCTGCTTCTTCCTCATCGTCCCACCTCCAAACTAGCCCTTTATATATCCCTCTCAAGCCATGAAATACCGGTAGACTCTAGCAAAAATCATCCATGAAAGGCAGCTGAAATACGTCCAAAAATACACCTGTAAAACCTGCCAGCCACCATAACTCCGGTAACCAAACAAATACTCTCTCTCATCCCCTTCACGGAGATTGACCAAAAGTTGAAAACAAGTTTCTAATTCAAACATTTGAATTTCAGACCTGACAAACTAGGAGACCAAAAACAAAAGAGAAATCGAATTTTAAAGAAGATTCGAAAAGGAGTTTGATCGCTGAAATGTCAAAATTCGACTTCCTTTTTTTTTGGACTCGTGTAAAACCGTGAACAGATTGTTTGTTGCTGAACTTGCCGCTCCTACTTTGTGAATTTCTATTCATCTTCATCTCTATCTTTACTTGACTATTTGGGAGTGTATTGCAGCTGCTAAGGTACTGTTTCCCCTTCTCAGACATGTAATTTACCTTTTCGATTCAACGAACACATGCTTACAATGTTGTGGCCGTGTATAATTATGTGTTTCTTTGTTAGATTTAGAGGTTCTTATCACTGTATTGTATTATTCCATCAACTGATTGTGTGTGGACATTGATTTAGACCTATTTTGATTCATATCTTTGAGAACGTAATTAAAGTCTTCATGTTTGATTGGGTTACAGATGTATAGATTTTGATATTTTGCTTAGCATAAGGTGGACTGCTAAAATGGGCTTGACCAGCTCATGTCACAGGCCAAACCGTGGCCTGTTATGATGGTTAAAAAAGAGCCGATCATTTCAGGGAAAAGCTAAGAGGTCTTAGGCCTCATTCTTACCCTCCAATATTTAATCTAGGTAAATAATAAAAAAAAAGATACCATTAATCTGATTATGTGTTACTATTTTGCAATATAGATTTGTGTATCCGCTGAAATATTTACCTAAATGTGCTGCTCCTTCAAGATATCTAATAGTCAATTTCTACATATAAGAATTTAAACATATATTAAGTGTACATTTGCACCTCAATTTTATCCTTTATCCTCAACCCAAAGCTCCGTACCTTTGGACTTTCCACAATAATCTCAAACTTAGGAAATAATAATAATCATGAACACCGTAGTTTATTTTAAGCATGATTAATAATAAATTATCGTGGCTATGGGTACGGCTCCCGTGGCATAGTCATGATACGTAATCTCCACTCGGGTGTGGCAACTCATGCCCCTGACCATAATTCCGAATAATAATAAAATCACATGTTGCAATCGCATGTGCATTTCATGTGATGCGGTTGCAATGTGTCCAAAACAACAAGTGCACGCCATCGTGACTTGTTCCAAGATAAGTCCATAAATATCAAAAGTGATTTATATACATATCCCGCAAGCTAAAATACCACTTTTAGATAAAGATTCCAAAACTTAGAGAATAATTGAATACTGCCTCAAATAGGCATTTTTAATCGTCATGACCATAGTCATGACTATATAATCTATACTCGGGTGCGGCAACTCATGTCAAAATTTCCTCGGTTTGGGATTTTAAAATAAAACGGTGTCCCGGAGCATCGTCAAAAATCCGGGTGGCGACTCTGAAAACTAAAATAAATCCCAAATCCGAATAATGTCACTTTAATTGGAAAAACTCCCTTATTACCCCTTCACTAATCCGGGGTAGTGAAAAAGGAGGTGTGACCGCTCTGGCGACTCTGCTAGGGATCAAACCCAGAATCTCTGGTTCAGGGTTCAAAGAATTTGAGCTTAGAATAACTGTTATATTTGGCTTTATTATCTGATTTTACATGTTTGAACCTAATGTGCTAAATGCCGCTTTATTACCGCTTTGATATTATCTCAACTGTATATAAATTGTGCCGAAACCCTCTTCCCTCCGAGTCTTCTAAATCATCTGGGAAGTGTGCACTTCTTGTGAATTCTTTTCTGTTAGAGTCATATCCAAATTTTAGAACGAGGAACGGAAAAGTTGCAAAGTCGGTGCAGATTCTGTATTCCCGGTACGCTGCCCCGACCTCGGCTCGAGCTGTCCGCCCGGGTAAGCCAGGTCTAGAACAATACACCCAGGTTTTAAACCTAGAATAACATATCCTCATACCGGATCCCTAGTAGGAACTCTTGTTTGCATCATGTGCATTTGACTTTGGGAACTCAACGCAGGGGTTGGGTCCTTCTAGGACAGGTGTACCCAATTTAAAAGACCATTCTGATGCATCTTACATGCTACTTGCGTATCTGTTTACTTTGGCTTACATGTTGACTAGCTTCTAGAATGGGAAAGAAAATAAAAACAAATAGAAGGGAGAAAAATCAAGAGTGAGAGGTAGGTATTTGAAAAATTCTGAAACTCTCCCGAAAAAAAGAGAAAGAAAATAAGTGAAGGTTTTCAACGTCATGTTTCCCTATTTTGTCAAAATTGGCAGAACTACGTGGGTCTGATTCTCACTGGATGTGAGATACGTAGGCAAATCTCATTGGTTCCGGCCCTCAATTTGTAAAAATTCAAAAATATTTTCCTTTCCTTCCTTCTTTAGAAAAGTCTTTCTTTGATTTCCCCTTTTTTTTAAAAAAAATTTCAAAAATATATATATTTTTTAATTCCTTCTTTAGGAGTCTTTCTTTTAGAAAATCCTAAATAAATAAAAAAAATAAGAAAAATTTTATACCAAAAATATTTTATTTGTAGGAGTCTTTCGTTAGAAAAGAAAACAAATGAAATCAATATCCAAAAAAATATTTTCTACCTTTTTATTTTCCCCAATTTTCAAAAATCCAAAAAATATTTTCCTTTACTTCCTTCTATAGAAAAGTCTTTCTTTGATACCCCAATTTTCAAAAATTCAAAAAAAAATTCCTTTTTGAGAAGTCTTTCTTTAGAAAATCCCAAATAATAAAAATTTAAAAGCAAAAATATTTTCTTTCATTTTAAAAATCTTTCATTCAAAAATAAAATAAAATCAAAATCCGAAAAAAAAAAAACATTTTTCTACCTTTTTTTTAAGAAGTTTTTTTCCCAAAAATTCAAAACTCAGAAATTCAAAAAAATATTTTCTTTCTTCTTTAGAAGTCTTTCTTTAAAAATTTCAAAAAAAAAGAAGAAGATAAAATAAAAAATCCAAAAATATTTTAATTCTTCTTTCGAAAATCAAAAAGAAATTTCAAGCTTCAAAAATATTTTCTTTTTCTTTAGAAGTATTTCTTTCATAAATTCAAAATAAAAGTTCAAAAAATCCAAAAATATTTCTTTTCTTCTTTAGAAAATTTTCTTTCAAAATTAAAAAAAAAATATAATATATATTTTTTCTTTCTTCTTTAGAAGTCTTTCTTTTCAAAAATTCTCAAAAAAAAAAAACCAACAAATATAAATCCATAAATATTTTCTTTCTTCTTTTTAAGTCTTTGTTTCGAAAAAAAAAATACAAAAAAAATTCAAAAAAAAAAAAACCAAAAGAACCAGTTTATTTACTTTATTCCTGATCTTCCCGAACTACGCAAGATCTGATTCATGCGGCGTCATGATACGTAGGCAACCCACATTAGGTTCGATCGAATGATTCTGAAAAAAAAAAAAGAAAGTGAAGAAGAAGAAAAAATAATAATAAGAACCGACTGAGTCCATTCTAACATATCTTTTGTTTTGAATTGTGAAGAAAGTTTGAGATGGTCGGTTTGTGGTAAGCTGACAAAGCAAATCCAAGGGAAAAATGACAACTGACATCAAAGCTGTTACGAGCAGTCGTGAGACTCAGGGTCAGAGGGTTCACAAGAGTCTACTGTGGTTGAGGAAAATAGAATACTGAAACAGAGAATGGCTGTAATGTGTCAAGCATGGGCCAACGGCCAAGGACCGCCCTTTTCTTCTCATGATTTCCTAGAGTTCACACCCATCTTAACTACTGCCATTTCGGTCTCATTGCCTGATCAATCCTATCCACCTGGGTTCAGTCCTTATCCCAACTGCACGACTACTGCTGGAACTTCTGTTGCTTGCTCCGAAAGTGTTCCATTGGAAACCAATCAGAACCGCTGCTGTTACGCCTGTCTTCACTGTCCCACAACCAACAGTGGTACAGAGGAAAACTCATGAGTCACAATTTTCTACCCATCAAGAACAATATCACTCTCCTGAGTACCATTCGTACCTATTTGATCTTCCTGCAAATATTGAGAAGCCTGCCCAAAAGATGGCACAGAAGAAATGACCCAAAGAGTGAAAAGCTTAGAACAACAGTTGAAAAACATGCAAGGGTTGGCTGGTCAGAAGAGTATTGCCTTCAAAGATATATGTATGTTCCCCGATGTTCATTTTCCACTTGGTATCAAGACTCCCAAATTTGAAAAGTATGATGGACACGGAGACCCTATAGCCCACCTGAAAAGGTATTGCAATCAACTAAGAGGTGCGGGAGGAAAGGAAGAATTACTGGTGACTTATTTTGGGAAAAGCCTTACGGGGGTAGCCTCTGAATGGTTTACTGATCAAGATACATCTCGATGGTATGTCTGGGATGACATGGATCAGGCCTTTTTCAAACAGTTCTAATACAACATCGACATTGCCCTAGACCGCAATTCCCTTTTCAACCTGAAGAAGAAACCAACTGAAAGTTTCAGGGAATATGCCATTAAATGGAGAGAGCAAGCAGCTAGAGTTAAGCCACCCATGGATGACCACGAGCTAATCACTGTCTTCCTTCAGGCGCAAGAGCCAGATTACTTTCAAAACATGATGTCCGCAGTTGGCAAATCCTTCTCGGAAGCAATCAAAATGGGAGAAATGGTTGAGAATGGCCTTAAGACAGGCAGAGTTATAAGTCAAGCAGCTCTCAAAGCCGCAACTCAGGCTGTCCAGATTGAATCTGATAGTCTTAGCGACACAAATGAGAAGGATGAAGAAATTATGATGACATCAGGGTCGACAAGAGGTTCTAGGAGAACATCTCGAAGGTGTGACCAACCTTGTCTGTTTTCCGATGATTCCCATGAGCACTACTATCTACCTCAGAATCCACAATACTATTTTGCTCCACCTGAGTATGTTGTCCAGCCACCAAGGCACCCCAGAAGGCGAGCATCAGCACTGCAAAATCTCCACCAACCTCCACAAAATTTTCAAGTGCCCTGTAACCCGCATCCAAGCAAGGGGTATAGAGGGGAACAAAGGTTGAAAGATAATTTTACACTAATAGGAGAGTCTTATGCGAGCTTGTTTGAGAAATTAAAGCATTATGACATGGTTGCACCTATTCCTCCAAATCATGTGGACCCACGTGCAAGAAGCTTTGACCCTTCTAAAAGGTGTGAATACCATTCCAACGCCCAGGGGCACGATGTTGAAAGCTGTCGGAATTTGAAAAGAGAAATCGAGAGGATGATCCAGGAAAATCTGATTGTGATCACAGACAGTGACACCCAGAATATCACGCAGAAACATTTACCTACACATGATGATTCACACTTTGTGGGGATGATGCGTGGTGACAGGGAGTATGAGAATCCTCTCGGGAATTTGCTGACTGAAGTTAACGATTTTGAAATTGGAGAAAGCTCTGCTGATTATGATGAGCAAATTTGTGGCTAAATGTCAAGCTTAGCAATTGAAAAGTCATTCCCTCCTTACTAGGAAGGAATAATGGTAGCTTGATTTTGATGTTTTTATATTATCTGGGTTATTTCAGGGCTGTGATCCTGATTTTATTTGTTTTATTGAGTCAAACCCTTCTATCCCTCTTTTCTATTTGTGTGAGTCTTGTCTGTCTGTTTTATTGCTATTTTCATTATCCGGGTTATTCTAGAGTTGTAACTAGGATTTTAGGTTGTTTGTCTTGTTGTTTAGCCCTTCCATCCTTTACTCAATGAAATACAATTTGTCCCTTTGTGTCATTCCATGCTTAGTTCCTTTCTCGCTCGTTTTAGTGATATGACATGCATGCAGAAATTTTGGCCAGATCTTTAAAAACTGATTTAGTCTTGAATGAGATAAGTGAGAAAGAGACACTTTTGAGGATGAATAAAGATTTGAGATACTTTGGAACTAAGGTCGAGTAAATTTCACCTTCAAATCATTGTGAAGATCGGTCTTGAGGATGTTTGATCAATTGTAGCTTGGTCGAAAGTTTGGCATTAATGGATGAAAAGTATCTTTCAACCATGACAAACCAAGAAAATAGACATGTTCATCAATTCTATGATCGCAAAAAGATAATATGTTTTGGCGTTCTCGAGATTGGGAGGCCTTTTTTCTGCTACCCAAACACTTTATACCCTTCTCTACCCCTTTTGAGCTGGTGTCATTTTTATTTGAACCCTCTTTTGGAATCAAGTTTAGAGTCGAAGGTAAAAAAAAAATGAAAAAAAAAATGAAAAGAAAGGTTCATGTCCCAAAAGTACAAGCTGGGGCAATTCTTAGAAAGTTCAACTAAAAAAAAAAGAGAAGAAAAAAACAGTCAAAGTCCATGCCCTCAGAAAATAAAAGCTTGGGCAATTTGTTTTGAGAAAGAAAAAGTAGAAAGAAAGAAAAATGAAATGAAAAAAAAATAAAAATGAGAAAGAAAAACATGAGAAAAAGAAAGAAAGATGAAAAATAGTTAGGTGATGTTTGAACTATGTTAGACCTGGTTCCTTAAAAAAAAAAGAAAAAAAGGATACATAGGCAGCCTTACACGGTTCGGTCCAACCAAATAAGATTCAAAAAAAAAAAAAATCCAGAAAAATCCCAGTAGCTAAAACTGGGGCAAAAATTTTACTTCTCTTTTGAAAGAGTCGATTCCAAGAGTTGTAAGTCTACAACCCCTCATTTTGAGTCTACTTTAAGCCTTCATGACGACCCTCCTTTCCAACCCTATCCAAAAACCTTCCAAATAAAGACCTCCCGATATGCCTTCAAGAATGCCAAGAGAAGCATGTAATGAGCAACGGTTGCCACACGACATTGAACACTATCAAGTTGCTCATCCAAGAAAGCAAAAGAAAAGAAAAAATAAAGAAGAAAAAATGAGAGAGTCTTACTAGTGAAAACCCTCACGGGCACTGTAAGGCGATGGCAAGTAGAGAAAAATAAATGAGAGAGACTTGTTGGTGAAACCCCTCAGGACACCACTAGTCGAAGGTGAGTCGTGAAGCTGGTGCAAAGAATTGGCACAAACAAGCCCGACTTCAAAGGTCATAGGAATGGTAAAAGGAAATATTAGACCACTTTGATAGATCAGGCCGTTGAGTCTAAAATGCATGTCATAATCATTAAGCCTAGTTACCGCAAAAAAAAAGAAGAGAAAAAAAGCCTCTTCCTTCTGTCCTTCCGACAGGGGCATTACTTGATAATACTTGTTTCTTTGCATCATTGTGTCCTTCACTCTGAGTCAATCCTTGTCAAAACAAGCAAGACAAGATTTCAAAATCTGCTACCAGCTTTTCAGTTACACCAAAGTAAATTTGGCCAACACACTCAGTTGTTATAGTCAACATGCATTGAGGATTCATGCAGAGGCTTCCCCCCAAAAGACCCATGTCAGCCTACTTGGCGCAAGCAAAAGATAACTGGTGATTCCCTCTGACAATCAAATTTCTCCAAAAGGCAAGAAGCCCTTCAAGATATCAGAAAAGGTCGTCTAAGCAAAGATCTCCTGTTGGGATAAGTCTGACTGAGCTACAAATACAAAATGGTACTGGGTGTGAAACAATCAGGGTTGATGCAGAGCAAAAAGTCTCTTGAAAACCGACTCAAGTTGATTGAGCAAAAGCCAAGCTGCTCAGGACTCAAGGCCACAAACCGACCACCACTTTTAAAACTGACAAAATTTTCTTTGTTTGAAACATGAACAAAGCAGTGTAAGGAAGTTGGTTCAAAAACAAAAAAAAAAGAGAAGAAAAGAAAAAAAAAGGAAAAAAAAGAGAAGAGTCGACAAAGGGAAGTTCTCAAATCTTTTCCTTTATTTGTCTTGTTAGCGTGCATAAATTTTGCCATTGCTCTTCACGTTTTTCCTAAGATAGAAGACCTAGTCTGATGAACTTTCTCCTAGGATCAAAATCTTAGTCTGATGAATCTTTCTCCTAAGATAGAAGACCTAGTCTGATGAACTTTCTCCTAGGATCAAAATCTTAGTCTGGTGAATCTTTCTCCTAAGATAACAAAAAGAGACCTAGACTGATGAACTTTCTCCTAGGATCAAAATCTTAATATGATGAATCTTTCTCCTAAGATAACAAAAAAAAAAAGACCTAGTCTGATGAATTTTCTTCTAGGAACAAAATCTTAGTCTGACGATCTTTCTCCTAAGATAGAAGACCTAGTCTGATGAGCTTTCTCCTAGGATCAAAATCTTAGTCTGATGAATCTTTCACCTAAGATAACAAAAAAAAGACCTAGTCTGATGAACTTTCTCCTAGGATCAAAATTTTAGTCCTATAAATCTTTCGCCTAAGATAGAAGACCTAGTCTGATGAACTTTCTCCTAGGATCAAAATCTTAGTCTGATGAATCTTTCTCCTAAGATAACAAAAAAAAATGACCTAGTCTGATGAATCTTTCTCCTAAGATCAAAATCTTAGTCTGATGAATTTTTCTCCTTAGATAGAAAACCTAGTCTGATGAACTTTCTCCTAGGATAAAAATCTTAGTATGATGAATATTTCTCCTAAGATAATAAAAAACCCTAGTCTGATGAATCTTTCTCCTAGGATAAATGTCTTAGTCTGGTGAATCTTTCTCCTAAGATAAGGAAAACCTAGTCTGATAAATCTTTCTCCTAGGATAAACGTCTTAGTCTGATGAATCTTTCTCCTGAGATACCAGGAAATTTTTTTTTCCAGAAAACCAAAAAAAAAAAAAATTCTTCTTGATTAATTTTAGCATAGGTACACAATTCAAATGTCTCATTTTCCAACATAGGGTCTCCAATCCCTAGTTGATTTTATTTTAGACATAGGGTCTCCACTCCCTAATCTTCTTTCCAACATAGGGTCTCTGATGCGAGGCTAGAATTCATAGTTTAACATGTTATATGCCCTACATTTTATGTGCGTTAATGATAAAAATACACTTTTTATGTGCATAATAGAGTCTATTTCATGTGTAGGTGAATTGGAGATGGAAACCGAGCTAAATAGATGCAAATACATCGAAAATATGCTTAAGAGGCGAAGAGGAGTGCACCGGGCTATAGCCGGGCGCCAGAGCCCAAACGCCTGGCCCTGCCTGGAGTTAGCCAGGCGTTAGAGTCCAAACTCCAGCCTTAGCCTGGCGTTAGCCAGGCGCCAGGGCCTAAACGCCATGCCCCTGTTTCGGTCAATTCCGAGTTTTGACAAGTTTAAGTGTTTCCCGGTTGGAATAGAAGTCTCCTACACGTTTAGGGTTCGTCCTAAACATATAAATAGACCCAGAGAGTTCGGAGGATTCGAAGGAATACGAAGGATTCGAAGAGAGAAAACCATTGAAGTGACAAAACATTGATTTTTACATCTTTTATTCATTACTTTGTAGTTCAATTATGAAATTTATTTTGAGTTTGATTCTTATGAACATGTCTAGCTAACTTCTTTAATCTAGGGTTTTGGTAGAACCCGTTGGGGATAAACTTCGTGTGTTATTAATATAGTTTGATTGGTTGATTTATCTTTATTTGTTCGACTACGTTCTTGTTGTAGTTGATTGAAAGGGGCCCTCAATTAAATATTCCTATTTATTATGTATCTACTTGAGAGAGAGTGCATATTTAGGTAGTTTTTTGAACAACATCACTCCCNTAGAATTAGTAAAACATCACCAATTTATATTAAAAAGTCTTGAGAGAATTGATTGAGTAAAAGTTGCGTATTCTAAAGACTTGATTGATACGTAAATTCCCTGTGGGATCGACTCTGGGCATAATACCCCGGATTATATTTGCAACGCCCGCTTAGTATTTTATAAGACATAGTTGAGCGTGATCAGTCTCCAATCCCTAGTTGATTTTATTTTGGGACATAGAGTCTCCACTCCCTAGTCTTCTTTCCAACATAGGGTCTCCAATCCCTAGTTGATTTTATTTTTAGACATAGGGTCTCCATGCCCTAGTCTTCTTTCCAACATAGGGTCTCCAATCCCTAGTTGATTTTGGTGTAATAAGGAGCTCAACAAGCAGTAAGCAACAACAACAACAACAATAGTGAAATCACAACATCCAGGTATTCCCAGCTACCAAAACTTTCAGAACTACACATACCTGATTCCTTTCCAAGGATATGTAGGCAACATATGAAGCAAGGTTCGGTCAAACTTTTTCAAAATGCTTCCAAGTGGAGTACCAAACGGGAAAAAATTGCTCGTAGTTGCTCACTTTATATTTTCCCGAAAACTCTTCATGTTCTCGAGCAAAGAGGGGCAGCTGTGAACACCCAATTTTTGCCCCGCATGGAAATTACTCCTAAAAAATAATCAAAAAATATTTTTAATGAATTTTAGGAACTTTTCTTTATTTAGTTGCATTTCATGCATGTTTAATTTTCGTGCCATTTTAGGTTTAAACTGCATTTTTAGGATTTAGTTACGTTATTAAATGCATCTTGTAAAATCAAAATTGCATTCGTAGGTTTATTAATTAATTAGTTGGACTAGTCCATCATTAGATAAAATATATACATAGGCTAGCCAAGAAATAGATTTAAATTAAATTTGAGTCTAAAGTAGATAATTTTGCAAAATAAAGAAAAGAAAAATGGGTTGCTAAGCAAAATTGGATTGGGCCATTTTTGCAAGCCCAATTATCCCACAAACTCAAATTTCTCCCAAATTACCCAAGCCCATACCATCCTAGCCCACTACCCAAATTCCCATTCCCTACCAAACAACCCCTAACCTCATTAAATAGACCCAATTTTAGACCTAAAAATCAGACCTGATTTTTGATCCCCTCCCTTGCAAAAAGGAGCGCAGCTAAGCACCAACTCCAAAAACGAGCCCCTGCTTCTTCCTCATATTCCCACCTCCAAACTAGCCCTTTATATATCCCTCTCAAGCCATGAAATACCGGTAGACTCTAGCAAAAATCATCCATGAAAGGAAGCTGAAATACGTCCAAAAATACACCTGTAAAACCTGCCAGCCACCATAACTACGGCAATCATACAAATACTCTCTCTCATCCCCTTCACGGAGATTGACCAAAAGTTGAAAACAAGTTTCTAATTCAAACATTTGAATTTCAGACCTGACAAACTAGGAGACCAAAAAACGAAAGAGAAATCGGATTTCAAAGAAGATTCGAAAAGGAGTTTGATCGCTGAAATGTCAAAATTCGACTTCCTTTTTTTTGGACTCGTGTAAAACCGTGAACTGACTGTTTTTTGCTGAACTTGCTGCTCCTGCTTTGTGAATTTCTATTCATCTCTATCTTTACTTGACTATTTGGGATTGTATTGCAGCTGCTAAGGTACTGTTTCCCCTTCTCAGACATGTAATTCACCTTTTCGATTCAACGAACACATGCTTACAATGTTGTGGCCGTGTATAATTATGTGTTTCTTTGTTAGATTTAGCGGTTCTTATCACTGTATTGTATTATTTCGTCAACTGATTGTGTGTGGACATTGATTTAGACCTATTTTGATTCATATCTTTGAGAACGTAATTAAAGTCTTCATGTTTGGTTGGGTTACAGATGTATAGATTTTGATATTTTGCTTATCATAAGGTGGACTGCTAAAATGGGCTTGACCAGCTCATGTCACAGGCCAAACCGTGGCCTGTTATGATGGTTAAAAAAGAGCCGATCAATTCAGGGAAAAGCTAAGAGGTCTTGGGCCTCATTCTTTACCCTCCAGTATTTAATCTAGGTAAATAATGAAAAAAAAAGAGATACCGTTAATCTGATTATGTGTTACTATTTTGCAATATAGATTTGTGTATCCGCTGAAATATTTACCTAAATGTGCTGCTCCTTCAAGATGTCTAATAGTCAATTTCTACAGATAAGAATTTAAACATATATTAATTGTACATTTGCACCTCAATTTATCCTTTATCCTCAACACAAAGCTCCGTACCTTTGGACTTTCCATGATAATCTCAAACTTAGGAAATAATAATAATCATGAACACCATAGTTTATTTTAAGCATGATTAATAATAAATTATCGTGGCTATGGGTACGGCTCTCGTGGCATAGTCATGATACGTAATCTCCACTCGGTTGTGGCAACTCATGTCCCCGACCACAATTTCGAACAATAATAAAATCACATGTTTAAATCGCGGGTGCATTTCATGTGATGCGGTTGCGATGTGTCTAAAACAACAAGTGCACGCCGTCTTGACTTGTTCCAAGATAAGTCCATAAATATCAAAAGTGGTTTATATACATATCCCGCAAGCTAAAATACCACTTTTAGATAAAGATTTCAAAACTTAGAGAATAATTGAATACTGCCTCAAATAGGCATTTTTAATCGTCATGACCATAGTGATGACTATATAATCTACGCTCGGGTGCGGCAACTCATGTCCCCGACTCTAACTCAAAACATTAATTAACATAAACATGTTGTCAATCGCGGGTACATTTCATGTGGTGCGGTTTGCAACGTGTCAAAAAATAACAAGTGCACGTCATCGTGACTTGTATTAAAATAATTCCATAAATATTAAAAAGCGGCTAAAAAGTTAAAAAGGCTATATGAACAATAGGCCAAAATACGTGAATAATCAGATAACTTAGGCTAAATATTAGTAGTTAAGCGACCGTGCTAGAACCACGGAACTCGGGAATGCCTAACACCTTATCCCTGGTTAACAGAATTCCTTACTCGGATTTCTGGTCGCAGACAAATTAAAACTGAGTCAAAATTTCCTCGGTTTGGGATTTTAAAATAAAACAGTGTCCCGGAGCATCGTCAAAAATCCGGGTGGCGACTCTGAAATCTAAAATAAATCCCAAATTCGAATAATGTCACTTTAATTGGAAAAACTCCCTTATTACACCTTCATTAATCCGGGTTAGTGAAAAAGGAGGTGTGACAGCAACCACGAACTTCTTCAAGCATGCATCTTCTGTCTTGTACTTCTTCTCAAGTGCGTCACATAATTCTTTCGAAGTATTCATCGAACTGTATACATTGTACAAGTCATCCTCTAAAGTGCTTAAGATATAGCCTTTGCAAAGAAAATCTGCCTGATTCCACGCCTCAACAATCATGAATTTCTCATTGTTTGGCATATCCGCAGCAGGCACCGGAGGCTCTTCACTAGTAAATTTCTGCATACCAAGTGTGGTAAGCCAGAAGAACACCCTTTGCTGCCATCCTTTGAAGTTGGCTCCAGAAAATTTCCCCGGTTTCTCGGCCGGAGGAACAATAGTGCGGCTTGACGAGGCTATCGTCGTTGCAGCAACAGTCGCCGAAGGATTTCCATTATCAATTGCCATTTCTCACTGTCAACAACAGAAGAGTTAAATTAATGGCAAAACCAGAACAGTTAACAATACTGTAAACAATAAACAATATGATAAATAAAAATCGAAGCTTTTATATACTGTTTCACAGAAAACGATGAAGTTTTTATCTTGTTCAAATCGTTTTTCTGAATTTCAATACTCTGAAAAAGTTTTTATATCTTCAAATCAGAATAGTAAAATTCAGAAGGTGTAGAAAGTCACATAGGTTTTAATCTCCATAAACAGAATACAGAATATAATAAAGATAATTTCCTTAAGATTGTTATTCAATCTGTATTGCTGTAATACCAATAAAGCATTAAACATTCTGAAATAAAACCAAAAACAGAAAGTTAGTAGAAAATCTTAACGAAATAAATTCTGAAAAACAATATAGGAATAAATCGAGCCCACTGAATGCACAGTGTGTCCTTAAGGAAATATTCCCCTCGAGTACCCGAGGTGTTGGAATATTATCCTCCCAGGATAGAATGATTTAAATCACCAGCGTGTTGGTACCAAAAACACCGATGTAACAGCGAACCACTCGAAGACTGTAAAACACACTGGAAAAATATTATGCAGAAGAAGAAGAAGATAATCAGAAAATTTAGTAAGTAAAAATTCTGGGATTCAAGGCATATTTATAGACCATTTTGCACTGATTTTGAAAAGGTTTGCAACCTTTCAGAACAACCATAACTGTTGAACAAGTGGGAATATTGCGGGAAAATTAAAAAGCAGATTTAAAATAATCCGGGAAAGAAAAACGGACCGGATCGGACGGGGAGCACCTCTGAAATCCCCGAAAAATCTGGCCCTCTTATCCTGATGACCCTGCTCTCTGCTCCACGATCGATAACCCTCGATCCGGTGAGCAATCTCTACCAAAAGCTGATAAGGAGTCCCCATCTTCACCTCTCGGGCCATATTGGCCCTAATACCTAGATGTAACCCAGCTACAAATCTCCGCACTCTCTCTGCGTTAGTGGAAGTATCATGAGTGCGTTCCGAGACAGCTGAGAAAACCTAGCCTCGTAGTCGGTCACTGACATCTGACCCTGCTCCAGATGCTCAAACTGATGTCGTAGCTCTTCCCTCTCAGAGGGTAGAATATATGTGTCCAGGAATAACTGAGTAAACTGCTCCCAAGTGATGGGAGGAGAATCTTCCAGTCTTCTAAGAATATAGGACTGCCACTATCTACGGGCCCTGCCGTCTAGCTGAAAAGTAGTGAAGCCGACTCCATGAGACTCCAGTATCCTCATGTTGTGCAGTTTGTCCCTGCACCTATCAATAAAGTCCTGTGCGTTCTCATGATGCTCACCTCCGTAGACAAGAGGGTGCAATATGGTCCATCTGTCTAATAACTTCTGCGGATCGCTGTCCGCAGCTGGTCTGGGCTCAGGTGCTGCTGCTGCTACTGGCTGAACCCCGCCCATGGGCAGTGTACCCGAGGTCTGATATACTACAACTGCATGTCTAGCGGCCCGTGCAGTAGGGGCATGTGCTCCCCCTCCCGCCTGATATGTGGTCGAATCTGCTGGAAGTAAACCAGCCTGAGTCATGGTGTCCATGAACCGCATCATACGGCCCATGACCTCCTGAAATCCTGGCGCTGTCGTAAAATCCAAAGGGGCAGGATCTGCTGCGGGCACCTCGCCCTGCTCCTCAGTGATGGGATCCTCTACTGGATCTGCTGGAGGTGCGACTGGTACAGTCCTGGGATGCCCTCGTCCCCTACCTCGGGTCGGTGCCCTCCCCCGGCCTCTACCACGACCTCGGATGATCGGGGTAGCGGCCCCTCCCGGGTCTGGAACATCAACTGCTCGCGTCCTCACCATCTATGAGAGAATAGAAGAGTGAGATTTTTAGTATACCATCAAATGTACGATAGAAGATGAATAAAGAGAGATTTCCTAACACCATATAGCCTCCCGAAGATAAATACAGACGTCTCTGTACCGATCTGCAAGACTCTATTGGGTTTGCCCGTAAATTGTGATACCTACGTGAATCTAGAGATTTGATACCATGTTGTCACGACCCAAATCCTAACCCAGGTCGCGATGGCGCCTAACACCGCCGTCAGGCAAGCCAACCTTTATTTACTAGTGATTTCAGGTAGTATACCAAAAATATTTTTCAACAACTTGCTTAACTTAGTTGATACATTTAAGTAGAAACGGATAACTTAGGCAAATTTTATGCACAATAAATAATCATGAAGTCATAATTTACGATTACATCCCAAAATAAAGTCTACTAGCGTGTGTGTGCCAGGAACTAGTGACACAAGTCTACAGGCATCTAGCAGAATGATATCAAAAGAATGAAAGTCTATCCTACTGTCCGAGTAAGTATAGACAGAAATAACAAAAGGATAGCTCCGGAGTGCTGCTGGAAATTGCCAAGAAGAGCAGCTCACCGTGAAGCCTCGACCAGTAAAAACTCAGGAACGAGTTCCAGACTGGAATCTAGATGCACCTGCCTCAGAACCTGTACAATTAAATACAGAGCGTAGCATGAGTACATAAACAATGTGTACCCAGTAAGTATCCCGTCTAATCTCGAAGAAGTAGTGACGAGAGGTCGACTTGACACTTACTAGGGTCCAAACAGAGTATTTAAGTGATAATTTAAAAGAGGACAACAAGTAAGCATGGATAGTAAGAAAAATAGATATTGAACTGTAGTAAAATCCGAATATGAAATGAAGCATCAATTTACAAGTTTCCAGTGCGATCCTCTAGGATAATTCATAGCTCAACAATCATAAACAATATCAGGCAAATAGCATGCGCATAGTGGTGTCACGACCCAAAATACATTAAGGTCGTGATGGCGCCGGACACCACTGTCGGGCAAGCCAATCATTTAAATAGTTAATAAAATCTTTATTTTTAAAATTCTTGAAGTCATTTTTTTTTGTTTTTCGTTAAAGTATAATTAGCGAACTTCCACAGAGTAAACAATAATATCTTAACAAATTTAAATATTGAATAAATCCCATTATTTCCCCAGAACCCAGTGTCACAAGTGCATGAGCATCTAAGAATTTTACATGTACTACGATACTTGTCTTAAATATAAATTGGCCAAGGAATTTAAAATAAATACAATACATCTGAGGAAGACTCTGCCGACTGCGGGTCGTCTCCGGATGGTGCAGATCGTCTAAGCCTCCAAGTCAGTCACATCACTACGTCAAGCAGGGCCACTATTTATGAATGTACATGTGCAATAAAAATGCACAGCAAGTGTAGCATGAGTACGAAAACAACGTGTACTCAGTAAGTATCCCGCCTAACCTCGGAGAGGTAGTGACGAGAGGTCGACTTTGACACTTACTAGAGGTCCAACAATATCAAGTGCACTAAAGAAATGAATTAATATAGAGTAATGTAAACACATAAGACATAAAAGTACAAATTACGTGGTACATTTTCCTTTTTTACAATTTACTCAACTCTCTACTAGAAAGTTCCCCTCCGTTGCCGAAGCATATAAATAAATATGGTGGATTTCATCAAAGAGGCTGTCATAATACAAATCAGGGGGAAAAACCCTCACATGAACTGGCTTTTTGCCAAATATTCCGCACGATTCCATGGGGATGCTGTATATTTATAGGAAATTCCAAGGCAAACAACCCGATCCAACGTAAAAGTAAACTGTGCACTGCCAAAGGGACGTACGACGCGAGCCAAAGATGCATCTATTAACCTGCCGTGACTTACAACCCGCTCTCATGAGAGTGTGGTACATAAATCCTGCCGAGGTGAACAGCCCCATCCCATAAGAGTGTGGTACATAAATCCTGCCGAGGCGAACAACCCGATCCCATAAGAGTGGTGGAAAGGAATTCACCCCGCTCACGTAATATAAATTGCGAAGCGGTCACACATAAGCATACACATTCAAAAAGTCTTTTATATCGGGAAACAACTACCCAAGAAATGGAAAATTCGCTTTTAATGGTCACAAAGATAGTATTTAAATCTTTTTTTTCTTCTAGAAATTCATTTTTCGAGTTCGAGAAGGTTTAAACATTTCGAAATTCGTCAGCAAAATACAAGAACGGCAAATGAAACATGCTTTCGTGTCCTAAACTACCCGTACATAAACATAATAGTAGCTACGCACGGACTCCCGTCACTTTGTGCATACGTAGCCCCCACAAATAGTAGCACATATTTAATTAGTTCACCTATGGGGACAATTCCCCCTCACAAGGTTAGAAAGGAGACTTGCCTCGCTCTGAAATTCCATAACCGGCTTCCAAGCCCTTCCGACGACTCCAATTGATGCACAACGCCCCAAAACTATTCAAATAGTGGGAAAACCAATAAAAATTCACTCTAATACATGTGAAAATTCAAATTATATAAATTCCCAACTCTGCTTGGAAAGTTGACCAAAATGCCCTCAGGCCCACGTACCCGGATTTCGAAATTTCTCGAAGATAAATTCTACCCATAGCTTTACTAACTCAATATACAATTTACTCTAATTTTCATGCTTAAATTCATGGTAAAAGTCCAAAATTCCAAATTCTAGGTCTTCCCCAAAAATCCCAAATTTCTACTAATTTTCCATGTCTAAATCCATGTAAGATCACATATTTAACTCAAAAATAAGAAGAAATCACTTACCTAGTGTTGCTTGGTGAAAATCCCTCCTTGATCTCTCCAAATCGTCCAAGCCAAATGAAAGAAATGGGCCAAAACTCGTTTTTAAAACAATCTGTCCAGGTGCTCTTCCTATGCGATCGCATGACATCCTTCGCGATCGCATAGGACAACCTTGCTGACTCCCTGATTCATTCTGTGTGATCGCATTACGACTCCTGCATTCACATAGACCAAAGCAGCAGCCTCCCAACATGCTCTATGCTATCACACACACAGCCCCACGATCGCATAAGCCAAAATCTAGCAGCCTCCAATTTCTTCGTATGCGATCGCACTCCCCTCCCTGCGATCGCATAAGCCAAATTCCAGCCCTTCAATTGTTCTTCTTCGCGATCGCACTCCTCCGGATGCGATCGCAATGCACACCAGGGACACCAGAAAACAACAACAGCAAAACAGGGAAAAATGATCCGAAATTACCTCGAAACACACCCGAGGCCGCGGGGACCTCATCCAATTACACGAATCAGTCCCACAACATCCCATGGACTTTATCAAGGCCTCAAATCACATCAAACAACGTCGAAACCACGAATCACATTCCAATTCAAACTTTAGGAACTTTGAAATTTCAAACTTCTACCTTCGATGCCGAAACCTATCAAATCACGTCCGATTGACCTCAAATTTTGCACGCAAGTCACATTCATCATTACTGACCTGCTCCAACTTTCGGAATCACATTCCGACTCGAGATGTATAGATCCTGTTCATGGATTAATGAAAATGTGCAAAATCTCTATTTGCCTCTGCCATTCTATGAGTCTCTTCCTTTTTGCGTATGACATCGCCACTCCCTTTGGCAGCATCCACTAATTCGGAACTAAATTTGAAATCCATATTTCGACACGGACATTTTCGGGATGCCGCTAATAACCAACGAATGGCAAGTGATTTTCCTTGTGTGGATCCTATTTCAATGGGAATTTGATGAGTCGATCCACCTACACGTCTTGCTTTTACTGTTATATCGGGAGTTACTCCATGTATTGCTTGACGTAAAACGAATAGTGAATTTGTTTCTGTCTTTTGTTGAATCTTTTTCATGGCTCGATAGATAATTTGATAAGCCAATGATTTTTTTCCGTGTTTCAGAATACGGTTAACCAACATGTTAACTAATCGATTACGATAAATTGGATCGGATTTTGCTGTTTTTTTTTCTGCAGTACCTCGACGTGACATGAGCGTGAAAGGGGTTCAAGAATCAGTTTTCTTTTTATAAGGGCTAAAATCACTTATTTTGGCTTTTTTACCCCATATTGTAGGGTGGATCTCGAAAGATATGAAAGATCTCCCTCCAAGCCGTACATACGACTTTCATCGAATACGGCTTTCCGCAGAATTCTATATGTATCTATGAGATCGAGTATGGAATTCTNAACCTACGAACCTCCGAATTCACTTCCGATCATGCTCCCAACTCAAGAATCACCTTACGGAGCTATTCCCAGACTCGGAATACAAAACAGACATCTATATCACTGAAATGCCTTCAACCCAGACTTATGAAATTTCCTCCAAAATACTAACCACATTAGGTGCCTAAATGATCCCGGGTCATCCAAAACCCGCTCCGAACACACGCCAAGTCCGAAATCATCATACGAACCTGCTGGAACTTTCAAATCCTGATTCTGAGGTCGTTTACCCAGAAAATCCAGTCTTAGTCGATTCTTCCAACTTAAGGCTTCTGAAATGAGAATTTTCTTTCCAAATTGACTCTAAACCTCCCGAAATTCAATTCTGACCACACCTACAAGTCATATCACCTGAAATGAAGCTGCTCATGGCCTCGAACCGGTGAACGACGCGCTAGGGCTCAAAACGACCGATCGGGTCGTTACATTCTCTCTCACTTAAACATACGTTCATCCTCGAACGTTCTAAGAACAGCTGTGGAGTTATCTGAAATCACTGTTAAACACCTCGTGCACCTACTCGTGCTACCACCACTCAATTGAGTACACTTGCTTGAACAATTCTGAAGATATCCTCCTTTATTTAGTCAAAATGGGCCTTAGAACCAGGTCCTCAACATCCAAAATCCTCTGCCAGGCCTGTTTCCAATATATGAACACCGTATCAACTACCACACAATGTACCCGAACATGACTACATAACTTTGCTGAATTAGCTCCATGCACCGCATAATTCATCATCTAACCACAATGACCTTCCCTGAACCTTAATAGCCAAAATTCCACGAGTCTGATGCTCCCAATGCCCTCATGACATACATATAGGTCCTGCTATAAAGCTTACGATACCACCACAAAGAAGGAGATGTGTAGAAATTCATAACCGACTACAGAGTTAACAAATCATTGAGTCTCCCCTCTCGACTAGAATCATCACCTCATTATGAACCGAATAATGGTATTTGTCCTTTAATACACTTCACAAAATCTTCTCGCACTGATCCCTGGTCCAATAATTCCGTCTCACCCATTATGAACTGCTCAGACCACAAATCACCCCAAAAATGACCAACAGTCTCACATGACACCACAACGCGCCAATAGGCCATAACTCGAACATGATACATAAAGAAATGATTCAGGAAAAGACTACTCAACTCACGCAACTTATTATGAACTCTTCTCGGAAAATAGAAAGTAAAACACAGAAAATAGATATAGGGAACCTTACTCAAATCACACTGTTGCGGCGTGCAACCCGATCCAAATAACATGCCCGTGGCGGCGTGCCACCTGATCCAAATAACATAAAATTCATGTAAGAAGACACACACCGAGCTAAATTTCTCACTACCACA
>ML431117.1:0-53069 GCA_005239525.1 Nicotiana knightiana
ATACTTACTGGGTACACGTTGTTTTCGTACTCATGCTACACTTGTTGTGCATTTTGTTGCACAAGTACATGTATATCTAGTGGCCCCGCTTGGCGTCGTGGCACGGTGGATATGGGGACTTGGGTGAGCTGCACCTCTCGAGACGACCCGCAGCCAGCAGAGTCTCCTTCAGCATATTGAGTTGTATTTTTCTTTGCTGTCCCGTTTGTATTCTGGACGGTTATTGTATTTCAATTGGTTTTTCTTAGAAATTGCTCATACACTTATGGCACCGGATTCTGGGATGATTTTGGGATGTACTTGTTAATTGAAGTGTTAAAACCTTGTTACTTACTCAGTAAATTTTTATCGATTTTCATATAATGAAATGAAAAGTAACGATTTCAAAATAATACAATAGGAACTTAATTCATTATTGAGTGTTGGCTTGCCTGACAGTGGTGTCCGGCGCCATCATGACCTTAATGGATTTTGGATCGTGACAATGTGGTATCAGAGCACTAGGTTCCCTTAGGTTTCACGAGTCATGAGCAAGTCTAGTAGAGTCTTGTGGATCGGTACGGAGACGTCTGTACTTATCTTCGAGAGGCTACAGGTCTGTTAGGAGCACTTCCCTTCTTGATTTCTCATCATGCGATTTGACTCCTTTGAGGCTTATGTGTACGTTTCTTCTTACTCAATCTTACGCGACGTGAAGTGCTTGTAATGAATCGAGAATTTGAGGAATTGTAATGGTACTACAGATATGGTGCGTGATATTTTTCCATGCCTAGTTGGTTGGGGCTATTTTCGTTGCTTTGCGGAAGGATATTATGTTGTTTCAGCTCAGTAGTTGTATTTCTGAGAGCTTTGAGGCTATGCGCAGGTTGTTATGATGCTTATGATTGGTCATCGCACGGTATTGATGTGATGATAGGATGATTGCCCATATGTCGGGGCAATGAATGACTTGAAAGGAGGTCTTCACAGAGCGTGATTCCGAGATTTCAGTATTTTTATTCCCGGCGGAGGAAAGACAAATGGACTATAATTGATCAGGATTGGGTTGATGGAGTGATGAGACTGGGTGTTTTCAAGTGTGGTAGAATTTTTATTTGCGACGTGGCGTCGTCGTCTTCAATTGAATGTGTTAAGTTCGCTGGTGTTATTACCCTTTACAATTCGCCTTGGGGCAGGATATGGTGAGATGGTATTGAAGGAGTGGCTATCGGAGATCGCGGTGTGCGGTGGTTCAGGATTGAATAGGTATTTCTAATGTTGATGGCTCGAGAAGGGGGATCTTCAAAAAGGGTTGCGGTTGGTAGTGATCTATCGGTTCAAGTGCTGCAGGCATGGGTATTGGTTTGGGGCTGCAGCTGGGCAGAAAAAATGAGGAAGGATATGTGAGAAGTGTCGGGCAATGGTTAAATTTATAGAAGGCCAGGTGTAAGAAGCGGAAGTCGAGCAGTTGCTTAAAGGAGTGAGTTTGACCAAAGTGGGAGAGTGGCAGCGTAGCATGTGGGTTCTGTGGTAAGATAGCTGCACATCTTGAGGAGAAGTTTCGAGCGATTTGAGAATTCTAGTGGACGGTGGTTGGGTCCACGGTCTTAAATTGAAATGTTAGCTACTACGACGGGAGATGGGATGCAGCAAGAAAGAGTTGCTTGGTATGAAGAAGGATGCAATATAGCTTTGAATTAGAAGATATTGTCGCGCATTTAGTAGATGTCCATGAGGAGCGCACAGACTGGTAAAGTTGGTAAATGAGAACGGGCGTAGGATGGGGTATTGGTGTCGTAGAGATTGTGTAGTGCAGCGTCGTTGGAAGGTGTCAGTTGGTAATTTTTGCAGGTGGGTTATCTTCTGTGAGCAGGTCAGTGGTTGCATGGCTGGTGGAGTTTTCGGGAGGGATTTACTGACTATTCAGCAAGAGGTCGGATATGAGAATGTGGTTAATGACTCAGAGTGTTTGTGAAATGCTAACGGAAGGATTTCAAGGAATTTGGCGAGTTGGTTATGCAGGATCATGTCAACAATGAAGGAAGATTCTAGGTGAGTTTCAGATTTGTGTAATAGTGGCTTCAGGCTAAGTGGGAGAGTCCCACCGCCTACGATTGGGTTGTATAGTATCTACCGGTGAAATTCTGGTTGTCGGCATAATTGTGGGTTAATGTAGGCAAGGGAAGAGGGCATAAGTTGTAATTTAAGCCAAGGAATTCTTAGGGAGTGCTATAATTGGCCTTATTGACTTGTGTTCGGACTTTGGGAAGATTCAGGATTTATGCTTAGTACAGAGGTAATTTGCAATGGATGTAATTCAGTCGGGTGCTTATTCAAGATGGTGTTCAGGTACCAGCGAAACCATGGAGTTGATTATATTCGGGACCAAGCCAGAGTGGGTGACTCTCAACAGCGGTCCTAGTAGATTCAAAGGTTAGAATGTGGTGTCTAAGGATTTCAAGCCCACCGTGCGGTTAAGAATCGAGCTTTCGCAGCAGAATTTTGAGAAAGAGAATATGGGTGGAGTGTTCTATGTTATCTTCGGCGTGCAGAGTAGCACTTGGAGGAAAAAGGAGAAGATGACTTCGAGCTCGTAGAAAGGTTATCGGAATGGGTATACCGGTCAAAGATGTGAATATGCGTGCGAGGAGGGCATGAGACGGTTCATAGGTTTGGGGACAATGTGGTCTCGTGGAATGGGGTCACTCAGGATGAGTGCGAATTGAGTTGATTATGAGTTGACTGGAGTTGTCATTAGTTCTAAGTCAAGTTAATGATAAAGTAGAAGATTTTAGATTGGTTAGTCGTGGTTGGAATGGCAGATTGATAGAAGTGATCAATTCCTTCCGCGTGATCAGGTTATGCATGTGATTTGTGACGGTACGTGCGGGGTTTGACGGCCACCATAATCGATTTTATTTGTAAATATCCAAGTATTTTGGTCTTGTTATGTGTAGGCGGATCTCGGAAGGATTATGGTGGTATAGACTATTACTTGAGGATTTGCATGTCTTGCGAATATGAGAATTCGCTCGCGTGTTGTTACGGTTCTCTTGAATTGGGTTAAGTAAAAGGTTTTATGTGATGAAGATTTTACCCTATTAGTGGTTCGGGAGTTAGGACGGGATCCTGTGCTATTGCGTATTGGCATGATTAGGTGCAGTGAGCAATATGGAATTTGAAGTAAGAACCAAGGTTGCGGATTGGTGTTGACAAGGATGTTGCGAGCTCAGATGATCAAGGAAAGGGATTTGGACGTTTAGAGCAAGCAGGTATTATTTTCGGCATCACTTGAGATCGGTGGTTGTGTAAGAGGCTTTGCGTTCTGGTTGCAGATTCCGTGGTTGGCTTTACAACATTAGTGTGATCGGTGGTGTGGATGTGTAGACTTGTTACCTTGTGTGGAAGGTCGTGGGAGCATGACCACAGGAAGATAGTCTGAGTGTGACATGTAGTCACTTAATTGATTGAAGACTCAGATCAAGTATAAAGAAGTATAATATTGTTTATTTAAGAGCTTATGCCTGGAGGGCACTCGGTTCATTTTGGTTGCGGATGTAGGGGTTTTGCTCCAGCTATGATGGTTGTTCTTGCGCTTTATGAAGAAGAGTGGGTTATTATGGACCCAGGTAAGGTATTAGCCTAGTTCGGTGCGAGCGGAATCGGCTCGAAGGTTGTGAATGGATTTAAATGTGATTATGGGCTCCATGCGAGTCAGAGAGGTTCATTTCAGTATGGTGCTTCTCTCGGAGGGATATTAGAACATTAGATGTTGTTACATCTTCGTCCATTTCATGAAATACTATGTTGTGTCGTGTGAGATGTGAAACAACTTGATAATTTCCTATGTGTTGAGATTCCGCATAGTGATGATGTTATGTGAGCAGGATAGCTCTTGAGATTCAGATTATATATCGCACCTCAGCTGTGCTTGGATTTTCTAGCGTATGGCTCTATCAGTCTCCCCAGGAGGGTATTATGCACTTAGCGTGCTTGTGACCGATATTTGATATTTTGTGGTTATGGGCAATTTAGCTCGGTGTGTATCTCCTTACGTGAATTTTTATGTTTGGATCGGGTGGCACGCCGTCACGGTTATGTTATTTGGATCAGGTGGCACGCCGCCACAGTTATGTTATTTGGATCAGGTGGCACGCCGCCACGGGCATGTTATTTGGATCGAGTTGCGCGCCGCAATAGTGTGATGTTGAGTACGGTTCCCTATATTTATTTTCCTTGTGTTTTACTTCCTATTTTCTAAGGAAAGTTCATATTGGTTATGTGAGTCGAGTAGTCCCTTCCTGGGCCATTTCCTTATGTATCATGTTCTAGTTGTGGCCTATTGGCGCATGGTGGCATCATGTGAGACTGTTGGTCATGTCTGGGGTGACTTGGTGTCTGGGCAGTTCATACTGGGTGAGATGAGATTATTGGATCAGGGATCAGTGCGATAAGATTGTGTGAAGTATATTAAAGGACAAACACCATTATTTGGTTCGTAATGAGGTGCTGATTTTAGTCAAATGAAGAGAAATGATTTATTAACTCTGCAGTTGGTTATAAATTTCTCCACATCTCCTCCGTTGCGGTGGTATCGTAAGCGTTATAGCAGGACCTATATATAAGTCATGAGGTACATTGTGAGCATCAGGTTCGTGGAATTTTGGCTATTAAGGTCAGGGAATGTCGTTATGGTTAATGATGAGTTATGCGGTGTATGGTGCTAATTCAGCGGAGGCATGCAATCATATTCTCGTACCTCGTGTAGTGATTAATTCAGTGTTCATATATTGGAAACATGCCTGGCAGAGGATTTCGGGGGTTGGAACTGAGTTCTGAGCTTATTGCCTTAATAAAAGAGGATATCTATGGATCTGATCGAGCTAATGTGCTCAACTGAGTGGTGGTAGCACAGGTAGGTGCACAAAGTGTTGAACAGTGATTTCAGACAACTCTAGAGTAGTTCATAGCACGTTCGAGGACGAACGTATGTTTAAGTGGGAGAGAATGTAACGACCCGACCGGTCGTTTTGAGCTCTAGTGCATCGTTTGGAGATTTAAGGTCATGAGCAAGCTTCATTTCAGGTATTATGACTTGTAGGCGTGGTCAGAACTGAATTTCGGGAAGTTCGGAGTCGAATTGGAAAGAAAGTTCTCATTTCGGAAGCCTTAAGTTGGAAGAATTGACTAAGATTGGATTTTTGAGTAAACGATCTCAGAATCAGGATTTGAAGTTTCCAGCAGATTCGTATGATGATTTCGAACTTAGGCGTATGTTCGGAGTGGGTTTTGGATGACCCCGGAGCATTTCGGCGCATATTGTGGAAGTTAGTATTTTGGAAGAAATTTCATAAGTCTGGGTTGAAGTGCATTTCAGTGTTATTGATGTCCGTTTGGGATTTCGATTTTGGTAATAGCTATGTATGGTGATTCTGGTGTTAGGAGTGCGATCGGAAGTGAATTCGGAGGTCCGTAGGTTATTTTTGAGTTATTTGGCTAAAATTTAGAAATTTAAAGTTTTAAGAAGTCCGACCGGAAGTGGAAATTTTGATATCGGGGTCAGATTCCGATTCCGGAAGTTGTGGTAGGTCCGTAATGTTGAATGTGACTTGTCTGCAAAATTTGTGATCAATCTGATGTAATTTGATAATTTTCGGCATTGAATATAGAAGTTGGAAACTTCAAAGTTCATAAAGATTTAATTGAGTTGCGATCCATTGTTTCGATGTTATTTGATGTGATTTGAGGCCTCGAGCAGGTCCGCATTGTGTTTTGGAACTGGTTGGTGTGATTGGACGGGGTCTCGAGGGCCTCGGGTAGATTCCGTATGGTTAACAGATCGAATTTGGAATTTGAGAAAAGCTGAGGATTGCTGTAATCTGGTGTGACCGCACCTACGGGGCTTTGGCCGCAGGTGCGGAGCCGCAAAAGCAGCCATGGTGCCGCAGAAGCAAAGGTAGCTGGCTAAGCTGGGACCGCAGATGCGGTTGGCTCGCCCCATAAGCGAGACCGCACCTGCGGATTTGTAAGCACAGAAGCGGGAATGGGCCAGAATCCCTCGACCGCAGAAGCGGTGACGGGTCCGCACCTGCGGAACCACAGAAGCGGTCAAGTGACCGTAGATGCGAGGGATCGCTGGGCAGTGTCTTTTAAAGACGGGAGTTGACCATTTCTCTTCATTTTTTGCTCTTGGTTGGGCGATTTTTGGAGAGCTTCAAGTGGGGATTTTCGTCATCTATGTCAAGGTAAGTTGTTTCTACTCATTTCAAGTTAAATACAAGATTTGTATATAGATTTGGTCATGGAAATTAGTAGAAATTTGGGGTTTTGGTGGAAAGACCTAGAATTTGTATTTTTTATTTTTACCACGAATTCGAGCATGGAATTTAGAGTAAATTATATATTTGAGTTAGTGAGGCTACGGGTAAAGGTTATCTTTGAAAATTTCGGAATCCGTGCACGTGGGCCCGAGAGTAATTTTGTCGAATTTTCAAGCGGAGTTGGGAATTTATATAAATTGAATTATTATAAGTATTAGAGTATATTTTCATTGGTTTTCCCGTTATTTTGATAGTTTTGGGCGTGGTGCATCAATTTGAGCCGTCGGAAGGGCTCGGAGGCCGGTTATGAATCTTTGGAGCGAGGTAAGTCTCCTTTCTAGCCTTGTAAGAGGGAATTGTCCCCATAGGTGAAATAATTAAATATTTGCTGCTATTTTTGGGGGCTACGTATGCACGAGGTGACGAGAGTCCATGCGTAGCTACTATTATGCTTATGTCCGGGTAGTCTAGGACGCAAAAGTATATATTATTTTCCGTACTTGTAACTTTACTGATGAAATTAAAAAAATTTAACCTTATCGAACTTGGTAAATTAATTTATAGAAAAGATTTAAATACTATCTTTGTGGCCATTAAAAAGAGAAATTGTCATTTTCTTGAGTAATTGTTTTCCCGATATAGTCGGGGTGGACTATTTGAATGCGTATGCTTATGTGTGACCGCTTCGCATCTATATTTCGCGAGCATGGTGGTTTCTTTCACTACTCTCATGGGAGCGGGTCGCACGCCACGACAGGTTAATAGATGCATCTATGGTTCGCGTCGTTCGACCCTTCGGCAGTGCACTGTTTACATTTATGTTGGTTCGGGCCGTTCGACCCTCGGCATTTCCTGCGCATGATATTTTCTGGATACCATCTGTGATTTGAACTGTTTAATTGTCTTAAGATGTGAGTGGTTAACTGAGATGACGGAACTGGAATTTATAATTTATGAAAAAAGTTGTCCTTTTCTGTTGTTATATGTTATTTGATAGTAACATCCATGTTTGACATCACACTTGATTATATTAATTTGACCTCTAGTAAGTGTCAAAGTCGACATATCGTCACTACCTCTTCGAGGTTAGGCGGGATACTTACTGGGTACACATTGTTTTCGTATTCATGCTACACTTGCTGTGCATTTTGTTGCACAGGTACATGTATATCTAGTGGCCCTGCTTGGCGTCGTGGCACGATAGATATGGGGACTTGGGTGAGTTGCGCCTCTCTGTCTCCTTCATCTTATTGAGTTGTATTTTTCTTTAATGTCCCGTTTGTATTCTGGACGGTTATTGTATATCATTTGGTTTTTCTTAGAAATTGCTCATGCACTTGTGGCACCGGATTCTGGGACGATTTTGGGATGTACTTGTTAATTGAAGCGTTAAAACCTTGTTACTTACTTAGTAAATTTTTATCGATTTTCATATAATGAAATGAAAAGTAACGATTTCAAAATAATAAAATAGGAACTTAATTAATTATTGAGTGTTGGCTTGCCTGACAGTGGTGTCCGGCGCCATCACGACCTTAATGGATTTTGGGTCGTGACAACCTATTTATCTCTTTCTAGGTTCAAGCAAAAGGTCTTTAGCAAGGCACTACCACACTTTTAAATATTTCAAGTTAAATTTATAACCCTTCCACAATTCATGGGGAGTTTTTCTAGTTCGTCTATGTGGTATTCTATTTTTTAAGTGACATGTGGATAATATAGCTTCACCCCACAAATAATCCGGTCCATTAGAACTAACTAACATGTAGTTCATCATATCTTTCAAAGTTCTATTTTTTCTTTCAGCTACTCAATTTGACTAGGGTGAATAAGGCGGAGTTACGTCATGAATTATCCTTATTTTTCACAAAAATCATTCAAAGACAAAAATTCTTCACCCCTATCAGATCTAATTCTATTTATTTTACTACTAAGTTGATTTTCAACCTTGATTTTATAAGAAATAAAAGCATTGAATGCATCATATTTATTTCTAAGCAAACACGATGTCACGACCCAAAATCCCACCTCAGGCGTCGTGATAGCACCTAGTCTCTAAGACTAGGTAAGCCGATTACAATTACATTTCAAGCCATTTTTTTAATTAAATAGGTAATCAAAACTAACAGTGGAAACAAATATGAAAATCTCCCAAGACTGGTAGTACTGAGTAAAGAACTCTAACTGAACACATAGAATGATCACGAGGACCGAATATACAATATTGTTTGATTAAAAATTAACAGTACAATAAAATGAAAAGACTCCAAGGGACTGCGACAACCAAGCAACTCTACTTTGAGTCCATACGATCCCACTCTAATTATGTCCGAGTCCGATATCTCCAATAGATGGTTCTGCACAAAAATGTGCAGAACTGTAGTATGAGTACACCACGGTCGGTACCCAGTAAGTATCAAGACTAACCCCAGTGGAGTAGAGACGAAGTACAGTCAAGACACTCACTAATCTAATAGCATGTGCAATAAGATATATAAAATAATAGGAAACAAATAAAAATAAGGGCAACAAGAACACCAGTAATAACGCTCAACAATTTATGAATATAAGTACACTCAATTAAATCAAGTATTTCAAATAAATACCATTCACATATAATTCTTCCGAATAAATCTCTTTCAAATATAATTCCTTCAAATAAATATCTTTCAAATATACTTTCTTTAAATAAATCTCTCTCAAATATAATTTCTTCAAATAAATGCATTTCGAATGTAATTCTTTCAAATAAATCTTTTTGAATAAAATCATTCCAAATAAATATTTTGAATATAATTCTTTCAATTAAAAAGTCACCATGTGACACTTCATTTCATAATCATACAACTACGGGTCTTAGCCCGTTTTCATATTTTTCATAAACACGGGTCTCAGCCCACTTTCATATTTCCACGGCACTTCGTGCCTATAATTAAATCATCATATTTCCCCGGCACCTTGTTCCCTCATTTCATATCACAAATGCACGAATGATTCACGTGCCAATATCATTATTATTTACTCACGACACCTCGTGCCTACACTTCATATCATAATCCGCCTGCCAATGCCCATTGACTCCTAATTTCAACATAAATCAGGATATTATCAATTTACCAATAACAAAACAAATTGCACAAGGTATAAAAGTAAACACAAGAAAAATCATAACATCACATAAAATCACTAATGTAACCACTCCACAACATCACATATCACCCCTGACAATAGCCACCCTTATCTCTCCTATAGCCACCCTTATCACTCCCTAATAGCCACCCTTATCGCTTCGCCCAGACAATATTCCAACAAACACAACAACAGTGAAATGCCTCCATTATACCCACATAATTTAAACATTGGAATGCCACCCTTATATCCTCAAAATAACAACTCACACAACACAACAATTTATGCGGGAAATTATCACGGCAACATAACAATCAATTCATATCACAATTTGCCCAATGGACACAACAAAATTCCGAAGATACAACCAAATTAATTAATTTCATAACAAATAGCTGAAGGCTTCACGCTATGTGTATAACACCACAAAAATAATCAACAGAGATAGAAATTATTCAGCATAAAGCAAAACCTTCATTAATCAGAATTTAGTTAATTATAATAACACTACTTCTTAAGCTTGCTTAATTAATTATTTCCATAGGGAAAAATTTATAATGAAACTAAATTCCAAGAAATATCAAATCATCAAACTCACAGAATTCACATAAATATACAAGTAATAATTACATCAAATTGTCGTATAAAAATAAGTTCAATAAATGTGAGTCGAGGCATGGCAATTAGATGATTAAATATATGCCAACAATTATCCAATTTACTACACAATATGTCTAAGACTTTAATTCAATATATTTTTCACATATAAGCCCGGGTACGTACTCTTCACCTCGTGTACATGGCTTTTCACATTTCACAAATGGCACATAAGACTCGATGCCTAAGGGGTAATTCCCCCACTCGAGGTTAGGCAAGACACTTACCTTTTTGAAGTTATGCCGATATTCCAAAAATCATTTTCTTGCTTGAATTGACCTCCGGACTGCTAAAATCTATCCAAATTAATTGTATAACTTCATTTAAATTCATCGGAAACAATTCGGGATAATAATACGTCGACTTAAAGATTTAATCCAAAAATTCAACAAAAGTCTACGCGGGACCCGCCTCTCGGAACCCGACATAATTTTACGAAATCCGAGTACCCATTCCGATACGATTTCAACATACCAATTTTATCGAATTCCAATAACAACTCGACTTCCAAATCTTAAATTTTTATTTTTGAAAGATTTTGCAAAAAATCTTAATTTCCTCCATTTAAATCCGAATTAAATGATGAATATAATCATGTATTCATGAAATATAAACACTTTAGGATAAAGAACACGTACCCATGTCAAAGTCGTGAAGAACTCCTCCAAAATCGCCCAAAAACTGAGCTCCAAAATTTAAATTGAAAATGACAAAGTGACTGCTTTATGGTCCTTATGTTGCTGCCCAGTTTCGCACCTGCGGGAACTGTTCATGCACCTGCGGGTAATGTTCACAAACCTGCGGGCACTGTTCATGCTTCTGTGAAAAAAAACAGCAAGTTGCCCAGAAATTCCAGCAGCTTTTCTTCAAGTCCGAATTGATCCGTTAACCTTCCGAAATCCACCCGAGGCCCTCGGAACCTCAATAAAATAGACCAACACATCCCAAATACAATACAAACTTATTTGACTTCAAACCATGTCAAACATCACCGAAATTATGAATCGTGCATTGAATCAAATTATAAGTTTTTAAATCTTCCAACTTCTATTTTTTTGCGCCGAAACGTATCAAATCAATCTGGAATGACTTCAAATTTTGCAGACAAGTCATAAATGAAGAAATGGAGCTATTCAAATTTCCGGAATCGAAATCCGACCTCGTTATCAAAAATTCAACCTTCGGTAGGGCTTTCCAAAATCTTCTATTTTCCAACTTTCGCCAAAATGCGTTGAATTATCTTACGGACTTCCAAATCCAAATCTGAGCATACGCCATAATCTGAAATCATCATACAAAGCTATTGACACCATCAAAATTTCAATCCGGGGTCGTTTGCTCAAAAGTCAACTCCCCGGTCAACTCTTTCCATTTAAGCTTCTAAATAAGAATTGTTCTTTTATTTAATTCCGAATCTTTCGAAAATCAAACACGACCACACCCGCGGGTCATAATACATATTGTGAAGCTGATCGAGATCTTAAGTCACTGAACGGGCGTAAATTCTTAAAATGACAAGTCGGGACGTTAAATTCTTCACCTCTTAAACAAACGTTCATCCTCGAACGTGCTAAGAATTATTCTGAGGTTACCAAATTGATGATTTTACTTTTACACATATTGTCACGACCCAAATCCTAGTCCAGGTCGTGATGGCGCCCAACACCGTCGTCAGGCAAGCCAACACCAATTACTTTATGAATCTAGTTTGTTTTCTATTAAATCCTTCCCTTATTTCAAAAATAATTTGGCCACTACGCATGGAACATATCACATAGCAGGGAAATCAAGTTACGAAGACCAAAAGTCAACTTTAATTAATTACATCACCAAAAGACTAGTCTACCAATGTGTGTGCCAGGTGCTAGTGTCACAAGTCTTCAGGCATCTAGTAGAGTAGAATCAAAAGAAATAAAGGACTATCCTACTGTCTGAGAGGATATAGACAGAAATAGAAAAATAAAGACTCCAGAGTACTGCTGAAGGTCATCACGAGAAGCAGCTCACCGTGAAGCCTCAACCTAGTGCAATCAAGGACGAGCTCCGGGTTGATACCCAGATGCACCTGCCTCAAAACCTGTACAATTAAGTACAGAAGCATAGCATGAGTACATAAGCAATATGTAAACAGTAAGTATCCAGTCTAATCTCAAAGAAGTAGTGACGAGAGGTCGACTTGACACTTACTAGGGCCAAAATAATACGTTTAAATATAAGGCTAAGCAAGAATGGTAAATTATGAATAAGTAGTAAAGGCAGGAACATCAAATCTCCCTACAGGTATCTTTGTGTGTCGAATTCCCTACCGTACAGGTTGCTAATTTATTTTCCAGGGTAATTAACAGTTAAACAACCACATAAATACTAAACAATTAGCAAGTACATAACATGCCGAGAAATACGGCTGATCCAACGAAATAATAATTGTGCACTGCTGAAGGGTCGAACGGAACGAACCATAGATGCATATATTAACCCTGCTCGCGAATCGTACATGCGACGCGGTCAAAATAAATAATAGATTTACCCCGCTCGCGAATTATACATACGACTCAGGTACTCATATATACACACATTCAACAAAAAATCTGGGGTTTATTTGGGACTATTCTTCAAAGGAAAAACCAATAAATTAAATAAGGATAGGTGACCTTCTTAGATATCCATTTAAATAGTTTGATGATGCCAAGAAATTCTAAATTTATCATTAAGATTATGAGATACGGCACGGAGAGCATGCTTGTGGATCCTAAACTCTGCCGACATAAACATAATAGTAGCTACGCACGGACTCTCGTCACTTCAGTGCGTAGCCCCCCACAAATAGTAGCATATAATTCGTTATTTCACCTATGGGGACAATTCCCTCTTACAAGGTTAGAAAGTAGACTTACCTTATTTCAAGTCTACTTCCCGGGTCAAGAATGCGTCCGAATCTCCAAATTCGCCGCCCAAGATCTTGAAACTAGCCAAACATTATATAAATAAACCAATCTATGTTCGAAAGTCCACAATTCTCCTATTTAAATGGTTACCCCAACCTATTTTGCAAAATCCTAAATGTGCCCCCGGGCCCACATGCTCGGATTCCGAAAATTTTCAAGGGAAATAGTCACCCATAACCTAAGGATCGATATTATATGGTTTTTGTATGATTTCATAACAAGTTTCTTGATTAAATATTATTTTTACCAAAACCCTAGGTTTTACTCTAAACCCGTGATTTCTACTAATTTTTGTGTGTTAATCTACCCAAAACTCAAGTATTAAACTCACTTTTAAGTAGAAATTACTTACCTCACAATTGCTAGGTCGAATCTCACCTTTGAAAGCTCCCCAAATCGTCCAAATGTGAAAGAAATGGACTAAAAATGTCTAAGTCCCGCATTCAAAACAACCTCACTGCCTCCAGGACTTTCGCACCTGCGGCTTGAGGACCGCACCTGCGGTCTCGCATCTGCGAGCCAGTGCTCGCACCTGCGGAAGAGGAGAAGAAGGCTAAGGGTTGCACCTGCGGAACGGAGCCCGCACCTGCGGCTCCGCTTCTGCGCGAAAAGGCCCGCTCCTGCGGAATTTGGGAAGCCCTCTAAGGCCGCACCTGCGAGGCTTCGACTGCTCCTGCGGTCTCGCACCTGTGGCTGGTCCTTCGCATGTACGGTCGCACCAGCAGCTCTTTTAGAGCTTGGTTTGCCTCGCGCGATGTACGAATGGCATACGGGCCCACCCGAGGCCCCGTCCAAATATACCAACAAGTTTTAAATCATAATACGGACTCGCTCGAGCTTTCGGAACGTCCAAAACAACACTAAATCCAAGAATCATACCAAAAAACCAACTAAATCCAACTTAAGAACTTTAAGTTCTTGAATTCTCTTTCAACACGCCGAAACATACCTATACTACTCGGAATGACACCAAATTTTGTGAGCAAGTCATAAATTACATGAAGGAACTATTCCCGGTCTCGGAATTCCGTTCGGACCTCGATAACATAAAAACACGTTCCAAACCTCAATTTTTGAACTTAAGGAAACATATTTTACTATTTGGCACCGAAACGCTCCCGGGTCATCCGAAACCCGTTTTGGACATACGTCGAGGTCCGAAATTATCACACGAACCTACTGGAGCTTTCAAATCTCGATTCCGAGGTTGTTTACTAAAAATGTTGAACGGAGTCAAACTTGGCCTTTAAGGCCAACCTTAAGGAACTAAGTGTTCCTATGCCACCCCAAACTCCTCCAAACCTCGTACTACCCATCCCTGCAAGCTATAAATCAGTAAAAACAACCACATGAAGTCTCATTTAGGGGCACAAGGTTTTAGAACACAATACGATCGGCCGGGCCGTTACATTCTCCACCTCTTAAACAGACGTTCATCCTCGAACGGGTCTAGAATCATACCTGCTGAATAAGTGTGGATATATGCTTTGCATGTCCTCCTTGGACTCCCAAGTCGCCTCCTCGACTGGTTGGCCCCTCCACTGGACCTTTACAGCAGAAACCCTCTTGGACCTCAACTAGCGATCCTGCCTGTCAATGATAGCAACTGGCTCCTCCTCATATCCCAATCTCTCGTCTAGCTGAATGGTGCTGAAGAATACCACGTGAGAGAATTCAGTGTGGTACCTCCGGAGCATGGACACATGAAAGACCAGATGAACTCCTGAAACACTAGGAGGTAAATCGAGCTCATAAGAAACCTTCCCAAATCGCCTCAACACCTCAAACGGACCTATAAACCTTGGGCTCAGCTTGCCCTTCTTTCCAAATCTCATAATACCCTTCATCGGCGAGACTTTTAATAGAACCTTCTCGCCGACCATAAACGATACATCACGCGCCTTCTGATCCGTGTAACTCTTCTCTCTGGACTGTGCTGTGCGAAGCATCTCCTGAATCAACTTTACTTTCTCCAAGGCATCCTTCACCAAGTCAGTGCCATATAACTTAGCCTCGCCAGGCTCAAACCACCCGATGGGAGAACAACATCGCCGACCATACAAGGCCTCAAATGGATCCATCTCAATGCTGGACTGATAACTGTTATTATAAGCAAACTCGGTCAAAGGCAAGAACTGGTCCCACTGCCCTCCAAAGTCAATCACACATGCCCTAAGCATGTCCTCTAATATCTGAACTGTCTGCCCCGACTTCCCGTCAGTCTGAGGATGGAATGCTGTGCTGAGCTCTACCCGGGTGCCTAACTCACTTTGTACTGCTCTCCAGAAGTGCAAGGTGACTGAGGACCTCGATCTGATATAATAGACACAGGCACACCATGCAAGTGAACTATCTCCCGAATGTATATCTGGGCCAACCTCTCTGAAGCATAGGTAGTAGCTACTGGAATGAAATGTGCCGACTTGGTCAACCTGTCCACAATAACCCAAACCGCATCAACCTTCCGCAAGGTCCGAGGCAACCCAACTACGAAGTCCATAGTGATGTGCTCCCATTTCCACTCAGGTATAGGCATCTGTTGAAGTAGGCTTCCTGGCCTCTGGTGCTCATACTTAACCTGGTGGCAATTTAGACATCTAGCCACATGCTCTACTATGTCCTTCTTCATCCACCTCCACTAGTAGTGTTGCCTCAGGTCACGATACATCTTTGTAGCACCAGGGTGAATAGAATACCGGGAACTGTGTGCCTCCTCTAGAATCCTCTCTCTCAGGCCGTTAACATTAGGAACACATAAGCGACCCTGAAGTATCAGAACACCATCCTCGCCAATGGAAACCTCCTTGGCACCACCCTGCAACACTGTCTCCCGGAGAACTGCCAAGTGCGGATCATCAAACTGCCGAGCCTTGATCTTCCCCAATAATGAAGATTGAGAAACAACACGTGCAAGAACTCGACTGGGTTCTGAAAGGTCCAGCCTCACCAGGCGATTAGCCAAGGACTGAATGTCCAAAGCTAGAGGTCTCTCCTCTGCTGAAATGAAGGCCAAGCTACCCATACTCCCCGCCTTCCTACTTAAGGCATCTGCAACCACATTCGCCTTGCCCGGATGATAAAGAATAGTAATGTCATAATCCTTCAGCAACTCAAGCCATCTACGCTGCCTCAAATTAAGATCCCTCTTCTTGAACAAATGCTGCAAATTGTGGTCGTCTGTATAAACCTCACAAGGCACCCCATACAAGTAGTGCCTCCAAATCGTGCACAGGGTAATTCTTTTCATGAACCTTCAGCTGACGTGAAGCATATTCAATAACTCGCCCCTCCTGCATCAATACACATCCCAAACCAATGAGTGAAGCATCGCAATAAATCGTATACATCCCCGAACTGGAAGGCAACACTAGAACTGGTGTTGTGGTCAAGGCTGTCTTGAGCTTCTGGAAGCTCGCCTCACACTCGTCGGACCATCCGAATAGGGCACCCTTCTAGGTCAATCTAGTTAGAGGGGCAGCAATGGATAAAAAACCATCCACAAACCGGCGATAATAACCTGCCAGTCCCAAGAAGCTCCTGATCTCTGTCGCTGAGGTAGGGCGTGGCAAACTCTGAACTGCCTCGATCTTCTTCGGATCCACCTTGCTACCTTCCCCGAATACCACATGTCCCAAGAATGCGACAGAATTTAACTAGAACTCACACTTGGAGAACTTAGCATACAATTTTTGTTCCCGCAAGGTCTGGAGCACAACTCTCAAATGCTGCTCGTGCTCCCCCAGGCTACGTGAGTAGATCAGAATGTCATCAATAAAGATAATGATAAGAGAATCAATATAAGTCCTGAACACCCTGTTCATCAAATCCATAAATGTTGCTGGGGCATTAGTCAATCCAAAGGACATCACCAGGAACTCATAATGACCATATCTCATACGGAAGGCAGTCTTCGGAACTTTCGAGTCCCGAATCTTCAGCTGATTGTACCCTGATCTCAAGTCAATCTTAGAAAACACCAGAGCATCCTGCAACTGGTCAAACAAATCATCGATACGCGGCAACGGGTACTTGTTCTTGATGGTGACTTTGTTTAACTGGCGGTAGTCAATACACATCCGCATAGTCCCATCCTTCTTCTTCACAAATAACACTAGAGCACCCCAAGGAGATACACTTGGTCTGATAAACCCCTTAACTAACAACTCCTCAAGCTGTTCTTTAAATTCTTTCAGAGCCATACGCTACAGGGGAATAGATATAGGTTGGGTGCTTGGATTTAAGTCAATGCAAAAATCAATGTCACAATCAGGTGGCATGCCTAGAAGGTCTGAAGGAAATACATCAGCAAATTCTCAAACTACTGGCACTGAATCAATCATCGGAGACTCGGTGGTGGTGTCCCGCACATAATCAAGATAAGCCAAACCACCCTTCTCGACCATACGTTGAGCCTTCAAGAAAGAAACAACCCGACTAGATGCACTGTCTGAGGACCCTCTCCACTCCAATCTTGGCAACTCAGGCATGGCTAGAGTGACCGTCTTGGCATGGAAATCTAGGACAGAGTGATAAGGGGATAACCAATCCATGCCCAGGATGACCTCAAAATCAGTCATATCAAGTAACAGGAGGTCCACTCTGGTCTCGAACCCACAGAATGTAACCACAAAGGACCGATAAATCCGGTCCACAACCACAGAATCGCCCACAGGAGTGGACACATAAACAGGAGTACCTAAGGACTCACGAGGAATATCCAGGAAATGAGAAAATAGGACTGATACATATGAATAAGTGGATCCTGGATCAAATAATACTGATGCATCCCTACCGCATACCGAAATAATACCTGTGATCACGGTATCTGAGGCCACTGCATCTGGTCTGGTCGGGAAAGCATAGAATCTAGCTGGAGCGCCAGATGACTGACCTCCACCTGAATGGGAAGGAGCTGGCCGAGCTACCCATGTCTGGACTCCACCTCTAGGACGAACTTTACCAATCTAACCTCCACCTCTAGCTGGTCGGACCATCGGTGCTGAAAACATGGGCTGGTGACTCTACTACACTGCCTTGTCCTAAAGCCTGGGGCAAGTTATCTTTACGTGACCTGGATCCCCACACTCACAGCAACCTCTCGACACCATAGCATGCTGCCCCGAAGAAGAACCCTAAATAGTTGGAGGACTGTATGAACTCTCTAGCATAGCACTGAGATAAGAGTTGGAAGATCCCTGCTGACCAGAATACCCGTCGGAGGAACACTAAAGCTGGTGGGCGATATGAACTCTCCGGCATCGCGCTGAAATAAGGCCTCGCCGGAGCACCTCGAGGAGGTGGTAGGGGTGCTGAATATGGAGGCCTACTAGGCTGGCCCCTACCAAACTAACCTCTGCCCTTAGCTGGAGCACCTCTGAAATCCCCAGAAAACTGAGCTCTCTTATCCTGTTGTCCTTGCTCTCTGCTCCTCGATCGATAGCCCTCAATCCTGCAAGAAATCTCTACTATAAGCTGATAAGGAGTCCCCATCTCCACCTCTTAGGCCATGTTGGCCCTAATACCTGAGTACAACCCAGCTACAAATCTCTGCACTCTCTCTGCGTCAGTAGGAAGTATCATAAGTGCATGACGAGACAGCTCAGAAAACCTAGCCTCATAGTCGGTCATTGACATCTGACCTTCTCTAGCTGCTCAAACTGATATCGCAACTCTTCCCTCTCAGAGGGTGGAATATACCTGTCCAGGAATAGCTTAGTGAACTGCTCCAAAGCGATACGGTAGAATCCGCCGGTCTATCAAGAACATAAGACTGCCACCATCTACGGGCCCTGCCCTCTAGCTGGAAAGTGGTGAAGTCTACTCCATGGGACTCCAGTATCCTCATATTGTGCAGTTTGTCCCTGCACCTGTCAATAAAATCCCGAGCATCCTCGTGATGCTCGCCTCCGAAGACATGAGGGTGCAGTTTGGTCCACCTGTCTAATAGCTTCTGTGGATCACCGTCCGCAGCTGGTCTGGGCTCAGGTACTGCTGCTGCTACTGGCTGCACCCCACCCGCGAGCAGTGTACCCGGGGTCTGATAAACTGTAATTGCATGACTTGCAGCCTGGGCAGTAGGGGTCTGTGCTCCCCCTCCTACCTGAGATGTGGCCGGGTCCACTGGAAATAAACCAGCCTGAGTCATAGTAACCATGAACCGCATCATACGGCCCATGACTTCCTGAAATCCCAGCGCCGTCATGAAGTTTAACGGGACAGGATCTGCTGCGGGTGCCTCGCCCTGCTCTTCAGTGATAAGATCCTCCATTGGATCCACTGGTAGTGCAACTAGGGCTGCTCTGGGACGCCCTCATCCCCTACCTCGGGCCAGTGCCCTCCCCCCACCTCTGCCACGGCCTCTGACGATGGGGGTAACGGCCTTTCCCGAGTTTGGAACGTCGGCTGCGTGTGTCCTCACCATCTACGAGAGAATAGAAGAGTAAGATTTAGCATACCATCCACTGCACGATAGAAGATGAATAAAGAGAGATTTCCTAACACCCTATAGCCTCCCGAATATAAATACAGACGTCTCTGTACCGATCCATAAAACTCTATCGGGTTTGACCGTAACTCGTGAGACCAACGAGAACCTAGAGCTCTGATACCATGTTGTCACGACCCAAATCCTAGTCCAGGTCGCGATGGCGCCTAACACCGTCGTCAGGCAAGCCAACACTAATTACCTTGTGAATCTAGTTTGTTTTCTATTAAATCCTTCCCTTATTTCAAAAATAATTTGGCCACTATGCATGGAACATAACACATAGCATGACAATCAAGTTACGAAGACCAAAAGTCAACTTTAATTAATTACATCACCAAAAGAATAGTCTACCAATGTGTTGTTGAAGGTCATCAGGAGAAGCAGCTCACCGTGAAGCCTCAACCTAGTGCAATCAAGGACGAGCTCCAGACTGATACCCAGATGCACCTGCCTCATAACCTGTACAATTAAGTACAGAAGCGTAGCATGAGTACATAAGAAATATGTACCCAGTAAGTATCCAGTCTAATCCCGAAGAAGTAGTGACGAGAGGTCGACTTAACACTTACTAGGGCCAAAATAATACGTTTAAATATAAGGCTAAGCAAGAATGGCAAATTATGAATAAGTAGTAAAGGCAGGAACATCAAACCTCCCTATAAATATCTTTGTGTGTTGAATTCCCTATCGAACAGGTTGCTAATTCATTTTCCAGGATATTAACAGTTAAACAACCACATAAATACTAAACAATTAGCAAGTACATAACATGCCGCGAACGTACGACCGATCCAACAAAATAATAAATGTGCACTGCCGAAGGGTCGAACGACACGAACCATAGATGCATCTATAACCCCCGCTCGCGAATCGTACATGCGACGCGGTCAAAATAAATAATAGATTTACCCCGCTCACGAATTATACATGCGACTCAGGTACTCATATATACAAACATTCAGCAGAAAAATCAGGGGTTTATTTGGGAATATTCCTCCAAGGAAAAACCAATAAATTAAATAAGGATAGGTGACCTTCTTAGATATCCATTTAAATAGTTTGATGATGCCAAGAAATTCTAAATTTATCATTAATATTACGAGATACGGCACGGAGAGCATGCTTGTGGATCCTAAACTCCCCCGACATAAACATAATAGTAGCTACTCATGGACTCTCGTCACTTCGTACGTGCGTAGCCCCCCACAAATAGTAGCATATAATTCATTATTTCACCTACGGGGACAATTCCCTCTTACAAGGTTAGAAAGGAGAATTACCTCGTTTCAAGCCTACTTCCCAGTCAAGAATGCGCTTGAATCTCTAAATTCGCTGCCCAAGATCTTGAAACTAGCCAAACAATATATAAATAAATCAATCTATGTTCGAAAGTCCACAATTCTCCTACTTAAATGGTTACCCCAACCTATTTTGCAAAATCCTAAATGTGTCCCCGGGCCCACTTGCTCGGATTCTGAAAATTTTCAAGGGAAATAGTCACCCATAACCTAAGGATCGATATTATATGGTTTTTGCATGATTTCATAACATGTTTCTTGATTTTTACCAAAACCCTAGGTTTTACTCTAAACCCATGATTTCTACTAATTTTTGTGTGTTAATCTACCCAAAACTCAAGTATTAAACTCACTTTTAAGTAGAAATTACTTACCTCACAATTTCTAGGTCGAATCTCCCCTTTAAAAGCTCCCCAAATTGTCCAAATGTGAAAGAAATGACCTAAAAAAGTCTAAGTCCCGCATTTAAAACAACCTCACTGCCTCCAGGACTTTCGCACATACGGCTCGAGGACCGCACCTACGGTCTCGCATCTGCGAGCCAGTGCTTGCACCTGCGGAAGAGGAGAAGAAGGCCAAGGGTCGCAACTGCGGAACGGAGCCCGTACTTGCGGCTCCGCTTCTGCGGGAAAAGGCCCGCTCCTGCAAAAATTGGGCAGCCCCTCTAAGGCCGCACCTGCGAGGCTTCGACCGCTCCTGCGGTCTCGCACCTGCGGCTGGTCCTTTGCAGGTGCGGTCGCACCAGATCTGATGTACCAGCAGCTCTTTTAGAGCTTGGTTTTCCTCGCGCGATGTACGAATGGCATCCGGGCCCACCCGAGGCCCCGTCCAAATATACCAACAAGTTCTAAATCATAATACGGAATCGCTCGAGCCTTCGGAACGTCCAAAACAACACTAAATCCAAGAATCATACCCCAAAACCAACTAAATCCAACTTAAGAACTTTAAGTTCTTGAATTCGCTTTCAACACGCCGAAACATACCTATACTACTCGGAATGACACCAAATTTTGCGAGCAAGTCATAAATGACATGACGGAACTGTTCTCGATCTATTTAGACCTCCATAACACAAAAACACGTTCCAAACCTCAAATTTTGAACTTAAGGAAACATATTTCACTATTTGGCGCTGAAACGCTCCCGGGTCATCCGAAACCCGTTTCGGACATACACCCAGGTCCGAAATCATCACACAAACCTACTGGAGCTTTCAAATCTTGATTTTGAGGTCGTTTACTAAAAATGTTGACCGGTGTCAAACTTGGCCTTTAATGCCAACCTTAAGGAACTAAGTGTTCTTGTACCACCCCAAACTCTTCCAAACCTTGAACTACCCATCCCCGCAAGCTATAAATCAGTAAAAACAACCACAGGAAGTCTTATTTAGGGGCATGAAATTTTAGAACACAAAACGACCAGTCGGGTCGTTACACATATACTCACGGTTGATCCCACGTTACCGCATTTGAGATAAGCCCGACAATACCGTCTCCTTTTAGATTATTTCTTTGGTTTACACTTATAAGCCTTAAAATCGATTTCTTACACTCCAAACATTTTCAGAAGACCTGATTTTCACATCAACGCATAGTATTAGTCTCAATTGACTAAAGCCACTCGTGCCTACGCACACATCAACTTTGACTAAAGCCACTCGTGCCTACGCACACATCAACTTTCTTGATATTGTCGAAGTACTTCGAAATTTTTTCCCGGGGTGTTACATTCTACCCCGCTTAGGATCATTCGCCATTGAATGAGAAATAGAGTGTGCCCTCATACATAACATAACTTTTCTCTTCTCACTACAAGAAAAACTGGAATTGCATGAGAATTTTACCTGGGATTTTTTTCCGCGGATAATTGCTGGGGATTTTCACGCGAAAATCTCAAAGTTCCTAAATTTTGGAAAATTTACATGCAAACACGATTTTCCCAGTAAATTTGGCGACATTTAGCGCCAATATGTTACCTGGGGATTTATTTAGAAAAATAATTCCCAAGTATTATTTCCATAGGTAAACAATAAAAAGTTTGAAAATTGTATTTCCTTTATGAATTCGTAGAAAATTTCCCAAGTAACAGTACTTGCGGATATTGCTAGGGATTATTTCTAGGGAATTTACCTGGGGATATTATTACTTAGGGAATTACCTGGGGATTTTTCATTGCGATATTAGTTGGGGTTTATTTCTTGAGAATTTACCTGGGGATATTATTACCTAGGGAATTACCTAGGGATGTTTTTGTTGCGATATTAGCTGGGAATTATTTCTTGGGAATTTACCTACAGATTTTATTACCTAGGGAATTGCTTGTGAATTTTATTGCTGCAATTTAGCTGGGGGTTATTTCTTGAGGATACTTGAAAGTTTTATTACATAGGAAATTACTTGAGAATTTTGTTGTTGTAATTTTAGCTTGGGATTATTTCTTGGAAATTTACTTGAGAATTTATTATCTGAAATTTTATTGTTGCATGTCTTGATGAAGCTATGTTCATGGGAATTTACCTGGGCAGAGGTTTCGATTTCGAATTTCCAAAAATTATATCTTTCTAAAAGTTACAAAAACTAAAGATTTGTTAAAAAAATATCTTTCACTATTGATTTTATCTATTTATTTATAAGTAAATATAGTTAAAATTTTGATCCTATATAAAAGCTGATGATTTGATAAAAATTAAGTTACATGTACAAACGTAACCATTTTATTTAACTTTCTATCTCCTGCATATGTTATTTTTTCACATTTAGTTAAAATGATGAAACTAAATTATAGTATTTAAATGATATTAGTTTGTATATTTTGGCATTGAGATTTAATTAGATATCAAGTGATTTTATGATTCTACCTGCAAACATCATCTCTTAATTAACCTAACATTATTGAAGTAACTTAATCTTGTATATATTGTTAGAATTAGGGTAACTGTAACGACCCGGTCGGTCGTTTCGAGAGTTTTAGCCATGTTTCCCCCGTTTATGATTCATTATATGTGGTTCATCTCTATTATGTTGTGTCAGGTTGGTTGGCTCAGGTTCAAAGTGATTTTGGAGAAAAATGAGACACTTAGTCTCTTAAGTTGGTTATTTAGTTGGAAAAGTCAGCTGGAAGTTGACTTATGGGTAAACGATCTCGGAATTGGGGTTTTATGGTTCAGATAGCTTTGTTAGGTGATTTTGGACTTAGGAGTGGGTTCGGAATGTCATTCGGAGGTCCGTGGTAGAATTAGGCTTGAATTGGCAAAATTGGATATTTGGCGATTTCCGGTCGGTAGTGGAAAATTAGATATCGGCATCGGAATGGAATTCTGGAAGTTGGAATAGGTTCTTAGCGTCATTTGTGACGTGTGTGAAAAAGTTTAGGTAATTCGGACGTGGTTTGGGTGGTTTCGGCATCGTTGGCGAATTTCGGAAGCTTAGAAATCCTAGGCTTGAATTCGGGATTAATTTGGTATTTTGATGTTGTTTGGAGCGCTTCGAAGGTTCGACTAAGTTTGTACGATGTTATGGGATGTGTTGGTATGTTTGGTTGAGGTTCCGAGGGAATAGGGCGAGTTTCGGGTGGTTAACGGACCATTTTTGGATTTTGGAGAAGGGCTGATAACTGCTGGTATTTTTCTTCTAGTTTTTTTCTACGCGATCGCATGAGTATATTCGCGATTGCGTAAGCTTAATTGGGGCGGGGGTGAAGTTTTTCTATGCGATCGTAGAGTTTGGGTCGCGATCGTGTGTGAGGTAGTGTGTCGCGAACGCATGGCTGAGGTCGCGTTCGCGCAGAAGGATTTGGAGCGGTCGTGAAGTGGAGGAATTGTTCTATGCGATCGCCTGAGTGAGGACGCGATCGTGTAAGTTGGTGAAGTAGTGTTTCATGATCGCGTAGGTGGTTCCGCGATCGTGTAGGATTAATATGTAGGGCAACAAAGTTGTGTTTCGCGATTCCGATGAAGGAATAACTGGGTAGAAATTTTAAAGTTCAAAACGAGGGTTGGAGATTATAATTCAAAAATTCATTAGAGAGCTCGGGAGAGGGCGATTTTAAAGAGGATTTTCAGAGGAGTAATTGGGGTAAGTGTTCTTCACCTAATTTTAGTTAAATTCCATTATTGTGTGTTGATTTTTGTCATCTTAATTGGACATTTAGGGTGGAAATTGGGAGAAAAATGGAGGAGAATTGGAGAACTTATTTTGGGGATTTGAATGGCCATTTGATGTCGGATTTTGATGAATTTGATATGGGTAGACTTGTGAGTGAATAAGGATTCCAGTTTTTTGATTTTTGTTGGATTTCAAGACGTGGGCTCGGGGACCGGGTTTGGCCAATTTCGAGATTTTTTATTTAATTTGATAATTTTCGCGTGTGCTTTGTTCCTTTGGTATATATTCATGATATGATACTGATTTTGGATAGATTCGGGGTGATTTGAGGCCGATTCGAGCGGCAAGGGCATCGCGGAGTAGATTTTTGTCTGATTTGAGGTAAGTAACGCTTCCAAACTTGGTTCTGAGGGTTTGAAACCCCGAATTACGTGTTATGTGATTAGAATTGAGGTGACGCACATGCCAAGTGGCAGGCGTGCGGGCATGCATCGTGAGAATTGTGACCTGGTTCATTCTATGGCACCGTTTAGTGATTCTTCTTGTTGATATTTGTGCTCCTATAAATGTGATTAATGTGAACATGCTAGAAATCATGCTAGATATTATGTTAAGGCTTCATGCCAGTACTGTTGATACCCGAGTGGTTGTTCTTTTGGTCATCTCTTGTGTTTCATTGATATTTATGCTCAGTCATATTTATGCATACCATATCATGTTTCAGTCTCGATTATCATTGTTTGGCACTTTATATTATTGATTCGGGCAAGTTCATGCATTGTGAGCCCGTGTGAGTGAGATTGGAGAGTGATGACTGAGTGAGGCCGAGAGTCTGATGATGAGTGACAGTTATGGGATCGGGCTGTACTCCGCAGCATGTTATATTGATTTATGTCTGGATCTGGCTTATGATAGCGCTTGGGCTGTAGGAGCCCCTCCGGAGTCTGTAACACACCCCCAGTGAGCGCAGATGATATTGAGGGATGGATCTTCCCTGGACATGGATCTTGTCCGAAGTGTTTATATTTGGAGATGGATCTTCTCCATGGGGCTGGAATGTCCTTCCTCGGTACTGAACAACTGATGTCTAAGATGTATATATTCTGGGATGGATATTCCCTGGGCCGTGTGATCCATATACAGTACCGAGTGGTTGTGAGATTATTATCATTAGCTGGAGATGGATCTTCTCCTTCAGGATGGACTGGCCTTCCTTAGTACTGAGTGACTACTGTCACAAATGTATATATACATATATATTCCGGGATGGATCTTCCCTGGGTTGTGCGAGCCATATACAACATTGAGTGGACGAGTAATTGAGAGCGGGAGCACATTGTGCATTTCACACAGGTGATGCATTGGCATGTACTAGAAATTGTGTTATATATCTTGAACTGTCAAAGTTGCATTTATCTTATTACTTGATCTGTTTATTAAACTGCAAGCATGTCTACATTACTGCTTTAAAGATTCTTTTATAATGATTGAGGTGAAGTTCGCCACTACCTCTCAGCCCATAGTTTGGGCTTGTTACTTACTGAGTTGGTGTACTCACGTTACCCCCTGCACCTTGTGTGCAGATTCAGGTATCTCAGACCACGGTAGTGCCAGTAGATCATTTTGCTGCGGATCATATCTTGGAGAGTGTGAGGTAGCTTCCTGGCGATCGCAGCCCCGTCTTTACCCTTCCCTATCTTCCTTTTTGTATTTATATTATTTCTAGACATTGTGGTCTTGATGAACTTTGAAACAAGTATAGTATGGCTAATGACTTAGTGACACCCATTGTTGGGAATTATCTTTTCGTATTTTGGCTTGTATTTGTCTTTTTGTTCAAAGTTTCAGTAAAAAATATTTGTTTCTATTATTTTAGAATGAGAAAATAAATTGGCTAAGAGTGTGTAGGCTTGCCTGATTCCATGATAGGCGCCATCACGCCCAGTCTGTTTTGGGATCGTTACAGTAACAACTTTTACCAATTAGGTAATCATATATAATGTGTTTATATCTTGTTAGTTTATGTATTTTTTATATAAAAAAGACTTTAAATTTTTAATTAATTGTAATATAAGCGTAATTTAATTCACTTGCATTTACTTGAAAAGAGTTTTCATTTACTTTTTGGAATCCTCATTTAATACAACCTTTCTTAAAAAATAAGAGGAAAATATTAGTACTCCTGGTAAATAAGAAAACTGAGAGAGGAAATGAAAATATGCGGTGACATCTTGTCCTACACCGGCCTAAGACATTGAGATTCTCTGCTATATTACCACGAAACCAGTATATTTAGTTACAGTGATATTTAATGAATATTGTATTTTCCTTGAGTTTTATATTAATAAAAGTGCAAGTAGAATTTACAATTATTAGAAATTGGTAATTGTGTTAGGGGTAACACAATGAATGTAACATACATACAAAATTACGTGGGTGCCATGACCGTCTAGTCAGTGGGTAGTTGTATATACTCCTACATAAAATATATACTAGGAAACTAAAAAATCATGTATATAGAGGGTTTCCATAATATTACTAATAATTTCGATAAAACTTTTGACCAATAATTTTTATTTTTCGTCTAAAAGTTCATGCATATTTTACTTGGGGATATTCATGGAGAACTACTTACAGATATTTTCCTATGAACATCCGCAAGAAAAATTTCCTTTTTCATGAACTTTTATCGAAAATTTCATGCGATTATTTAGAATTTCTTACAAAAAAATTTCCAGGTAATTTATATGCAGATTCAAAATTCCCAGGTAACTTACCTGGGGATTTTAGATTCCGCAGGTGATAATTACCCACGAAGGTTTTTCCACCGGATTTTTGTTTGAAGGAAATCTGCGGGAAACTAAATTACCTGGGAATTTTCCTATATAACCGCCAGGAAAATCCCCATGTAATTCGTGCTTTTCTTGTAGTGTGTTTCGCACATATCAATCTCCCAAATTTTTCTACCTCCACAATTTTTTAGAAATTTCGGTAGAGTCTCCCTTGTAAATGGGTCTATCCACCTGCCAGAGTAACACCAAAACAACTTCTAACAACACATTCACAATCCAACAAAGCACCACAAGGTATATATCAATAACACAAATTCTCGGCATTACAAACACTTCATTATCATAATGATATCAGGACATGAAGCACATCATATGTATGCCCATCACCACATCTTTGGTCTTAGAAGTTGTTCATAATTAATTCCAACATCATCAATTAATATCATATTAACCAATACCTCGTTTCAAATTTTTCACAAAATTGATAACAAAATGTGAGGCATGAAGACCTCATAACAATTTGCCCGATTTAACGAGTCACGTTTAACGCCACCTGGGCACTCACCTCGTAGGCTAAAACTCAATAATTACAGCACAATCATGGCACATAAGCACATAAAAGAATTATCACATAAGCCTATCATAACTCCCTATTAGTACTATAGTACAAATTAAACTTCACAAAGAGAGAATTTAAACTCATAAATATTTCACCATAAGGACCTCTTCCTTATATAACTTCCACCGCAGCTTGTAGCCCGGTATAAATATTTCACAGCGTATATAAAATGCGAGGATCTCGTACTCAGCTCTGAATCACACGTATTTTGCACATTGTGCCAATTGAAATTTCAATTTCCTTTCTTTATTCTTTTCAGTAAATTTCGTAAGCATTTTTCGTAACATATAATGAACCCCCCCCCCCCCCCCCCCCCCCCCCCCCCCCCCCCCCCCCCCCCCCCCCCCCCCCCCCCCCCCCCCCCCCCCCCCCCCCCCCCCCCCCCCCCCCCCCCCCCCCCCCCCCCCCCCCCCCCCCCCCCCCCCCCCCCCCCCCCCCCCCCCCCCCCCCCCCCCCCCCCCCCCCCCCCCCCCCCCCCCCCCCCCCCCCCCCCCCCCCCCCCCCCCCCCCCCCCCCCCCCCCCCCCCCCCCCCCCCCCCCCCCCCCCCCCCCCCCCCCCCCCCCCCCCCCCCCCCCCCCCCCCCCCCCCCCCCCCCCCCCCCCCCCCCCCCCCCCCCCCCCCCCCCCCCCCCCCCCCCCCCCCCCCCCCCCCCCCCCCCCCCCCCCCCCCCCCCCCCCCCCCCCCCCCCCCCCCCCCCCCCCCCCCCCCCCCCCCCCCCCCCCCCCCCCCCCCCCCCCCCCCCCCCCCCCCCCCCCCCCCCCCCCCCCCCCCCCCCCCCCCATACCAATAGGGCATATAATTCATAAGATTGAAATCAATTATTGCGAAATCACACAACTGTAGAGAGTAATAGAAAGTCACTTTTGGACTTATAGTCCTCAATAGTGTACAAAATAAAAACGATAGACACGGGTCAACATCATCGAATCCCTCAACATGGATAAACATATAAGCGGAGCATAATAGGAGGACTCGCCTCAATATTCATAACTAAATCAAATTAACAAAAACTATCTTTTTATAACAAATCGGGATCGTACCTGAAACGACACCATCTAGTGTAGTGGCCTCAACCATACCATAGCAAATATATCAACGGGATGGGCCTCTCCATCTAGGTCACCCTTTACCCGTCTGTCCTCCACCCCTAACTGGATATGTAGGTGGAGTAGTAACTGGAATGGGTCTCGTAGCCTGAGTGCCCTGATGAAATTTGCCTCTTCCAAGTCTCGGACAATCTCTCATAATGTGCCTAGTATCACCACACTCATAGCAACCCCTCTATGGTCGTGGCTGCTCATATTGAATTTGTGTCGAATAACTGGAATAGCCGTTGTAGGAATCTCGTGTCGGTGGTGCACCATAAGAACTTATTGGAGTACCCCGAGTAATCTGATGTGCTGACTGATCTGGCCGACTGCTCGAGCCTCCGCCATAATGGGCTATAGCTGAAGAGTAAAATCCCTTGAACCCTCCAAAGCTTCGAGACCTTTTGGCTTCCTTACTCCCTTTCCTCACCCAGAACACCCTAAATCCTCCTCGCATCTCCACTACTTGCTGAAATGGAGTATCAGTTTGCAACTCTTGATCCATGCATATTTTAAGATCATAATCGAGTCCCTTAATGAATCTGCAGACTCGCTCTCTAACTGTAGGAACCAAGATAGGTGCATGATGGGCTAACTAACTGAACCTGATAGCATATTCTGACACTGTCATAGTGCCCTGACGCAACCTTTCAAACTCTGTGCACCACGCATCACGGAGAGTCTGGGGAACAAACTCTTTCAAAAACATTTCCGAAAATTGAGCCCAAGTTGGTGGCATTGCATCGGCCGGTCTACCTTCTTCATAAGCTTGCCACCATTGATACGCTACGCCTGCCATCAAAAATATAATAAAGGCAACTCCGCTCACTTCCACAATACCCATGGTGCGGAGAATACGATGACACTTTTCTAGAAATCCTTGGGCATCCTCTGAATTTGTGCCACTGAAAGTAGGTGAATATACCTCTTAAACCTCTCAAGTCTCTTTTGTTTGTCTTCTGATGCCCCTGGCCTGACCTCAGGTTGTGCCGGCACCACACCTAGAACCTGACCAATGTGAACACGGTGCTCTGAAGTACGGGCGGCGTGAGTCTGAGATCCTCCCCCAATTTGTGAAGTAGTTGGTGCAACGGAGATCAATCCCGCCTGAGCCAATGTACCAAACATGCTCAGGAATTGCGCTAAAGTCTCCTGAAGTCCGGGGGTAACAACAGGCGCCTCTGATACCTGTCCCCCAACTGGAGGTACTGGCAGCTCCTCAACTACTGCTTTGACAGGTGCTCTAGTTGCGGCATGTGCCCTTCCTTTACCTCAAGCCCGACCTCTCACGGCTCTAGCAGGGGTCGGGGTGTTTATCCAGCTGATCTGGTAGCGGGTGTACTCACCATATGTGAGAGAATACAGATACAAAGGATCAAATTCCAAAATCAATAAATTTCGCACGACATGAATGAAAGAAGTAAAAATTTCCTAATAATTTTGTAGCCTCTGGAAGATAAGTACAGACGTATATGTACCGATCCGCAAGACTCTGCTAAACTAGTTCGTGATTCGTAGAACCTATGAACCTAGGGCTCTGATACCAACTTGTCACGACCCAAAATCTCACCCAGGCGTCGTGATGGCACCTATTCTCTAAGACTAGGTAAGCCGATTAATATTACATTTCAAGCCATTTTTTTTTAATTAAATAGGTAATCAAAACTAACAGCGGAAAAAAAATATGAAAATCTCCCAATACTGGTAGTAGTGAGTTTCGAACTCTAACTGAACACATAGAATAATCACGAGGACCGAATATACAATATTGTTAATTAAAAATTAACAGTACAATAAAATGAAAAGACTCCAAGGTACTACGACGACCAAGCAACTCTACCTTGAATCCTTACGATCCCACCCTAATTCTGTCCGAGTCCGATATCTCCAATAGCTGGCTTTGCACAAAAATATGCAGGAGTGTTGTATGAGTACACCACGGTCGGTACCCAGTAAGTATCAAGACTATCCTCAGTGGAGTAGAGACGAAGTACGCTCAAGACACTCACTAGTCTAATAGCATGTGCAATAACATATACAAAATAATAGGAAACAAATAGCAATAAGGGCAACAAGAACACCATTAATAACGCTCAACAATTTATGAATATAAGTACACCCAATCAAATCAAGTATTTCAAATAAATATCTTTCACATATAATTCTTCCAAATAGATCTCTTTCAAATATAATTCCTTCAAATAAATATCTTTCAAATATACTTCCTTTAAATAAATCTCTCTCAAATATAATTTCTTCAAATAAATTCCTTTCGAATGTAATTCTTTCAAATAAATCTTTTTGAATCAAAATCCTTCCAAATAAATATTTTGAATATAATTCTTTCAATTAAAAAGTCACCATGTGACACTTCATTTCATAATCATACAACTACGGGTCTTAGCCCGTTTTCATATTTTTCATAAACACGGGTCTCAGCCCACTTTCATATTTCCACGGCACTTCATGCCTATAATTAAATCATCATATTTCCCCGGCACCTCGTGCCTTCATTTCATATCGCAACTGCACAGACGATTCACGTGTCAATATCATCACTATTGTAACAATCTGATCGGTCGTTTTGAGCTCTAGCGCGTCGTTCCGCGGTTTGAATTCATGAACAACTCCATTCCAGGTATTATGACTTGTAGTTTTGGTCGGAATTGAATTTCGGGAACTTCGGAGTCAAATTGGAAATAAATTTCTCATTTTAGAAGCCTTAATTGGAGAAATTGACTAAGATTGGAATTTTGAGTAAACGACCTACGAATCGGACTTTGAAGGTTCCTGCAGGTTTGTATGATGATTTCGGACTTGGGCGTATGTCCGGATTGGGCTTTGGATAACCCGGGAGCGTTTCGGCATATATTGTGGAAGTCAGCATTTTGAAAAAATTTCCTAAGTTTGGCTTGAATCGCATTTCAGTGTTATTGATATCCGTTTTGGATTTCGAGCCTGGGAATAGCTCTGTATGGTGATCTGGAGTTGGGAGCGCGATCGGAAATGAATTCGGATGTCCGTAGGTTATTTTGAAGTCATTTGGCTAAAGATAGAAATTTGAAGGTTTTTGAGAAATTCGACCGGAAGTGGAAATTTTGATATCGGGGTCGGAATGCGAGTCCGGAAGTTGGAGCATGTCCATAATGTCAAATATGACTTGCGTGCAAAATTTGAGGTCAATCGGACGTGATTTGATAGGTTTCGGCATTGAATGTGGAGGTTTGAAATTTTAAAGTTCATAAAGTTTGAGCTTGAGTGCGATTCATGATTTCGGCGTTGTTTGATGTGATTTGAGGCCTCGATCAAGTCCGTGGGGTGTTATAGGACTGAGTCGTGGGATTGGACGGGGTCCCGGGGCCTCGGGTGTGTTTTAGGGTGAATTCGAACCATTTTTCTCTGTTTTGCGCTGCTGTCTTCTGGTGTATCTGGTGTGCTATGCGATCACGGTCCCTTTGTGCGATCGCATAGAAGGAAATTTGAGGGTTGTATTCTTGGTCTATGCGATCGCATAAGGATGAGTGCGATCGCGGAGAAGAGATTCAAGGGAGCTGGAGTTTTGCCTATGTGATCGCAGGGTTGGAGTTGCGATCGCACAGTGTGCGTTTGGAGGCTGTGAGGCATTTGGCATGTGCGAACGCGAGAGCTTACATGCGAACGCGGGAGCTTACATGCGAACGCGGGAGCTTACATGCGAACGCACAGGAGAAATTAGGGAGGCAGCATAGAAGGCCTACGCGATCGCGGAGCATGTTGTGCGTAGCTACTATTATGCCATGTCCGGGTAGTCTAGGACCACTAGCATGCCTTACGTGTTGTACATGTGATCCTGCCACTAATATTAGATTGTTAATGCTATTGAATCGGTAATTGATTTCCTAAGAAGACTAGAGTGTACCTTTCATAATTATTTAGAAAGAGAATTGATTCCTCCGTGGATAATTATATATCTGATAAGGTTATATTTTTGAATATTATTAAACTTGGAAAATGAGTTTCAAAACAAAGATTTAAAAACTATTTTTCATGTTCCTTTAAGAAGAATTTTACCACTTTACTGAGTAACTGTTTTTTTGATAAAAATGCGAATTTATTATGTGAATATGTGTACATATGAGCACCTGAGTCGCATGTATGATTCGCGAGCAGGCTAGCATTATTATTTTTATGTTGACCGCGTCGCATGATCGATTCGCGAGTGGGGAAAAATAGATGCATCTATGGTTCGAGTCGTTCGACCCTTCGGCAGTGCACAATTTATTATTGTTGGTCCGCGCAGTTCGACCCTCGGCATTGCTTGCGCATGATATTCATTGTGTATTTGCTGTGATTTTACCTTATTACTGGCCTGGAAATCTTAAGTTGTCGACTAAAATGACAGAGATTTATAGTTACTAAAAGTTTGGAAGAAGTTTTTCTTTCCCGTTGATTATTTGTTAAATAATTAAATCATCCATGTTTGATTATTTGTTAAAAATGACGAAGACTTAAGGTGTTAAATGTGGAAGGGTTGACATTAATATTCCTGATCTTAATAAATTGTCTATGACATTCATGCTTAGTGTCTCCCTGGAATATACTAAATTGACCTCTAGCAAGTGTCTAATTCGACCTCTCGTCACTACCTCTCTGAGATTAGGTGGGCGACTTACTAAGTACACGTTGTTTTCGTACTTATGCTACACTTGTTGTGCATTTTTATTGCACAGGTACCTTCATAGCGATGTGGCCGGTTTGGAGACTTAGGCGAACTGCATTATCCGGAGGCGATCCGCAGCTGACAGAGTCTCCCTTATATTGTATAATTTTATTTTAATTTCCTTGTCCAATTGTATTTCAGACAAGCTTTGTAGAAATTGTAAAATTCTTAGAAATTGCCCATGTACTTGTGACACCGGGTTCTGGGATGTGTTTGGGATATATTTGCTAAAATAGAATATTTAAACAATTGTATTTACTTAACGGATTTTATTTAGTTATTATGTAATAAAGTGAAAGGTGATGATTTTCATAAATGCTAAAACATGAAAATTTAACTTAACTATTTGATGATTGGCTTGTCTGACAATGATGTCTGGCGCCATCACGACCTTATGGATTTTGGGTCGTGACAATTATTTACTCATGACACCTCGTGCCCACATTTCATATCATATTCCGCCTGGCAATAGCCACAGACTCCCGATTTCAACATAAATCAGGCTATTATCAATTTACCAACAACAAAATAAATTGCACAAGGCATAAAAATAAACACAAGGATAATCACAACATCACATAAAATCACTAATGTAACCACTCCACAACATCGCATATCACCCCTGACAATAGCCACCCTTATCTCTCCTATAACCACCCTTATCACTCCCTAATAGCCACCCTTATCGCTTCACCCAGAAAATATTCCAACAAACACAATAACAATGAAATGCCACCCTTATACCCACATAATATCAACATTGGAATGCCACCTTTATATCCTCAAAATAACAACTCACACAACACAATAATTTATACGGGAAATTATCACGGCAACATAACAAAATCAATTCATATCACAATTTGTCCTATGGCCACAACCAAATTCCGAAGATACAACCAAATCAATTAATTTCACAGAAAATAGTCGAAGGCTTCACGCAATGTGTATAACACCACAAAAATAATCAGCAGAGATAGAAATTATTTAGCATGAAGCAAAACCTTCATTAATCCAAATTTAGATAATTATGCTAACACTCCATCTTAAGCTTGCTTAATTAATTATTTTCATAGGGAAAAATTCATAATGAAACTAAATTCCAAGAAATATCAAACCATCAAACTCACAGAATTCACATAAATATACAATTAATAATTACATCGAATTGCCGTATAAAAACAAGTTCAATAAATGCGATTCGAGGCATGGAAATTAGATGATTAAATATATGCCACAAATTATCCAATTTACTACACAAGATGCCTAAGACTTTAATTCAATATATTTTGTACATATAAGCCCGGGTACTTACTCTTCACGTCGCGTACACGGCTTTTCATATTTCATAAATGGCACATAAGACTCGATGCCTAAGGGGTAATTCCCCCACTCGAGGTTAGGTAAGACACTTACCTTTTTGAAGTTATGCTGATATTCCAAAAATCGCCTTCTTACTTTAATTGACCTCCGGACTGCTCAAATCTATCCAAATTAATTGTATAACTTCATTAAAATTCATCGAAAATAATTTCAGATAATAATACGTCGACTTAAAAATTTAATCCAAAAAGTCATCAAAAGTCAACGCAGGGCTCGCCTCTCGGAACCCGACATAATTTTTACGAAATCTGAACACACATTCTGATACGAGTTCAACCATACCAATTTTATCGAATTCCAATAACAACTGGACCTCCAAATCATAAATTTTCGTTTTTGGAAGATTTTGCAAAAAATCTTGATTTCCTCCATTTAAATACGAATTAAATGATGAATATAATCATGGATTCACGAAATATAAATACTTTAGGATATAGAACACGTACCCAAGTCAAAGTCGTGAAGAGTTCCTCCAAAATTGCCCAAAAATCGAGCTCCAAAATCTCAATCGAAAATGACAGTGACTGCTTTTTGGTCCTTATGTTGCTGCCCAGTTTCGCACCTGCGGGCACTGTTCACGTACCTGCGGCACTATTCATGTTTCTGTGAAAAAAAACAGCAAGCTGCCCAGAAATTCCAACAGCTTTTCTTCAAGTCCGAATTGATCCGTTAACCTTCTGAACTCCACCTGAGACCCTCGGAACCTCAACCAAATATACCAACACGTCCCAAAATACAATACAAACTTAGTCGAGGCTTCAAACTATGTCAAACAACACCGAAATTACGAATTGCACATCGAATCGAATTATGAGTTCAAATCTTCCAACTTCTATATTTTTACGCTGAAACGTATCAAATCAATCCGGAATGACTTCAATTTTTTTACACAAGTCATAAATGACGAAATGGAGCTATTCAAATTTATGGAATCGAAATCCGACCTCGTTATAAAAAATTCAACCTTCTGTAGGACTTTCCAAAATTTTCTATTTTCCAACTTTCACCAAAATGCCTCGAATTATCTTGCGGACTTCCAAATTCAAATTTGAGCATACGTCTTAGTCCGAAATTATCATACGAAGCTATTGACACCATCAAAATTTCATTCTGGGATCGTTTGCTCAAAAGTCAACTCCTCGGTCAACTCTTTCCATTTAAGCTTCTAAATAAGAATTATTCTTTTAATTAATTTTGTATCTTCTGAAAATCAAACTCGACCACACCCGCGAGTCACAATACATATTGTGAAGCTGATCGACACCTTAAGTCACTAAACGGGCTTAAATTCTTAAAACAATAAGTCGGGTCGTTACACACGACTTAGTAAATCTAGATTGATCATCATAAAAGTCACTTAATATCTTTTACCACCTCTAGTCATAGTCTACTTTAAATCGCCTAATTCTTTGTGGATCAAGGATAATAATTCAGTTTCTTTATTTGCAGAAAAATAAGTGTTTTTAGAACTTTTAGCTTCTACACATATTTCACACTTGTCCATATTGTTTGAGTCTAAACCATATATTAAATTTAAAGACTGCATTTTTTCTTATGTATGTGATATTAACATGTACTAATCTAGCATGTCATAAAGAAATAGACTCAACCATATAAGTAGAAGCAGATGCATTTCCCTTGATAACATCATAAACATTAAGTACAAAGAGTCTCTGGTTACAATAGCCCTTTCCCACATTTTTTTTGGTCATTATGATCTTATCAGATTCAAATAACACTTTCACTCCGACTCCTTCAGAGATCAAGTTTTCCCTCATAGTAGGAACATGCAGTAAATCAACAATGGGTTAAAGTTTTTTCCGAAGTGAGTTTTAGAAGAACTTTACCCTTACCCAAGACTTAGGTAGTACTTGAGTCTCCGAAGTAGACCTCTTCTTTATCATCCTCTATAGGAGTATAAGAAGAAAATGCTTTTCGATATGCACAAGTGTGCCGAGTAGCCCCAGAGTCTACCACTCATTCGTTAGCATGTGCTACAATGTTTACTTGAGAAATGACAGCCGCAATAATATCACTTCCTTCCCCTAAGTTATCCTTAGGAGTATTAGTTTTTTCTTTGTCATTTCATGCTCTGCACTTGAACCGTGAGGCATGATCACCTGGTTTTCCACGAACACAATAAGAGCTTTTTTTTCTCTTAATATTATGATTTTTGGACTTGTAACCTTGAGACTTATTCTCATACCTTTTGCGGTTGCTGCTGCAACTTTGCACTAAGTTTGCTTTAAGAGTTGTCATCCTTGATTTGGCAGATTCTTTTCTGTTGGAATCTTCAATTAGGATGTGGGTCACAATTTCATCAATGGTGTAATTTTTCTATTTGTGCTTTAAGTTGTTCTTGTTGTCACTTCATGAGTCTTGCAGCTTCTCAATTAGCACGCCGGCAACAAACTTTTCCGGTAAAGATATCCCCTCGGCGTTCAAATCTTCTAGCAGTTTTTGATATTAATTGATTTGCACGTACATCTCTCATCTGCCACTGGTAAAATTTTTCTACCACAAATTTTTGTTTTGTAGCATCTTCAGCAGTAATTTTTTTAATTAAAGTTTCCCATATAGCGTTTGCTTCCTTATAACTACAATACACGTCAAATAGTTCATTAGAAATTGTTAGTGATATAGTATGACGTCATGCCTTGTTGGCATATTGCCATGCTTTCACTATCTTATTATCAACATTTGTACTAGGTTGTGGATGCAATAGTGCATGTGCAACACCATGGACGTCAAGTAGTGAAAAAATATACGTTCTTGCCAACGCTTGAAGTATTCATTGGAGAAAATTTCAATATTTGATACATCCAAAAATGACATGGAATATGATAGTGTAAGTGGGACTGGAGCAGCAGTGGTAGCGCTAATATTGGTAGTATCAATAGTATTTTCAGCATCAGTGTTGTTTGTCATAGTTTTTTAGATTGTAGAAAAATAAAATAGCACGGGAAAATAGCAATAATACTGTAATAATATCTGTGAGCGGATATAAATATATAGATTGGATTGAGTCATGCTAGGCACTGTCCTAAGAAACTATTTCAACAATGTGAAATATCTTCTCAGGATTAAACAAACCTACCTCTAATTATGAGGATACATGAATCAACAAATATTAAATTACAAACCCAGCTAATAAGAAAAATGAATAAGAGCAACTAAAATGGAAAGAAAGAAAGAAAGAAGAGAGGCGTAAGAGAGATAGGAAGTATTTCTGATGCTTCATCAACAGTGAATGAGTGCCTTCCTAATGGATGAGTATGAGCACGTTATACATCTCATATTAGACCCCCAGAAAAAATACTTATATAGATAAGTGTTCATACACTTGTCCTTAATTCCCTTTGCAAATTGTCACTCCAATGTTTCTTTTCATGCATATTGACACTTGATTTAAGGTATGACACTTCGAATGATTTATTTTGGAAATATCACAACATTTCTTGTGTATGCTCTTTCTAATTTCAACAGATAGAATAAAATTGTCAATAATCGAGCTCAAAATATATCACATCCAAATGTGAATTTGAGTGTAACTTTCGCCAGCCAAATAAAACAAAAGGCAAAAGGGACAGCGATGTTCATTGCCTTTATGGGGTCCAGTCGTACTCATTGTTTCTGGTTTTACAAAAGGAAAGCAAATGCTTCGAAGAGGACAAGAGTAATTTTCCCTTCAAATTGTAGTGGTTTTTTTTTTTGACATTGGGTTTCAGAATTGAACTCTTACTATTTTTTCTTTCTCTTGATGTTTTTTGATTCTATTTTTTTCGACATCGGGAAGTCCTACTTTGAATGGATCAAATCATAACTTTCACCATTGGAAATGGTGGCTGGGCGGAGAAAGTTCTTATGACAGAGCTATGGTGAAGAAGACAAGAAGGGAGAGGAGAAAAAGAAGAAATTTAATGAATTGGTTTTGAAAAAATATAGGACCCACAAATTACAAATGTCAAACAATAAATAATTTGAGAATCTGGGGTGGTATTCATATGGTTCAATTGAGATACACGCTCTGAGGGAGGGGTTTATCATAAGTATTTTATTGAGTTGAGGTGCCAAAATGAGAAAATTGAAAATTATTATATTGGGTTTTAAATACGATCCAAGTTTAGGTGACCTAGAGACTATTCTGCCAAACAATATTGCAATATACTTGAGCATATCTATAGCTTTACGATAAGAAATAACACTAAAAAAGTATCATGGCTAAAAATGGTTCATTCTCTAAATATTTATAATTAAATATTAGGAAATTTTACCTCCTATAGTAAAGGTTGATACCTTATTTATTATAAATAAATACCCTTTTAAAAAATTATATCCTATAGCTACCTTTTAATTTTTATAGCAAAATATCTATTTATGGTCTTTTCCTACCTTTAAGCCATTAAATACGTTGTGTATTATTTTTCTCTCCCCCTCTGTCTTCACTCTCTCCTCCTTTATCTTTCCTCTTTCTTCTCTTTTTCCCCCGGTTTTTTCTTCCCCTGCTTTTAGAAACCCTAGCAGGGGTTGTGTTCCGCTAACGACAGATCCGGTTGGCGACCACTTCCCCCCTTCCTTGTTGTGTCATCCCTAACCCCCTCCTCCGGCCGGCGATACCTTCTTCTTTTTCTGAAGTGATGATTACATTAACCAAATGTGACGATCTAAAATAGTTAAAGTTGAAAAACTCTAAGATCCAACATCTTTCACGCCATTTTGAATAGAAAGTAGAGAAGTGATTTTCTTGCTTAACTAATCGTTATTCAAAATTCACGGTCCAACTAATTCAATTTCATACTACGAGATTATAAGAAGAAGATTTCGACAAGGTGAAGGAATACGAAAATAAAACGGCAAAAGAAAAAAAAAGTAGTTGTTTTGCCTTGAATAGTCTGTTACCTTTTTTCATTGTATTTCAATGTATCTCGCTGTATTCTATGTATTTCATTGTATTCACTGTCTTTTTTTTCATTGTATTTCAATGTATCTAGCTGTATTCTATATATTTCATTGTATTCACTGTCTCGTTGTATTTCATTAATGTATTCATATGTTTTTTTAATTAATAAAATTTATATATTCAGATGTATATATGTATTCAAATGTATCTGCAGTATGTATTCATATATTTTTTTCACTATAGATGACCTGCTATACTTCATGCGTTCAATATATTTTTATGTATTTAACTGTATTCAATGTAATTATATAATTTCAATATATAAATCTATTTGTAAAGATACCACTAAAAAATATTTTAGTAAAGATATCATTAAAAAAAAAAGATGGATTGAATCTATGAAGATTGCTATGTTTTTGGGGTGTTTTTTTGTTGAGAATCTTTTCTATAATTGGAAATACAAATTTTGTATTTTATAATTGAGTTTGTTGAGTTATATTAGGAGTCTATCACGTTAATTGATTCACTTACCGTTTTTAAACAGCTGAAGACCTTTTTTTTTTTGCAAATTCTGTTATTGTATTCACAAATACAACTCGTGAATACAGTCGAATACATTCTCTGGTAGCTGGACTCTCCTGTTTTCTGCCGAGTTTTGCTACTGTATTCATGAATACAATAGCAAAAATGCATTGAATACAGTCTATAACAACTGAAAACATAACTATAAGAAGTAATTTAGTAAATGGTAGCTATATCAAGCTAATAATCACTAAAACATAGTGATTTCTGAAAATTTCTCTAAATATTACCAAATGTTTTCGCATGTTAAGATAACTTGAGCAATTGATCATAATCTGACATGCTAAACTCAGTTTTGGTGAAGGATTATTACACTTTTATATGTGAAGTTGATATATTTATTTAAATTGACCTTAATGAATTGTCACAATTGTTTTTGGCTCTTTAAAATGAAATTAATTCCTTGTATATTATTTAGATACAATTATCCTCAAATTTGGATATATAAATAGTCAAATCTCTATGGTTTTAATTTAAAAAAGGGATAATTTCACATAAATACAGTTCACACACCTGACTTGCAATATAATAGCCTATATATCACTTTGCAAATCTATAGCCCAAAAATAATAGGCTAATTCCCAAAAAACTAGTTATTTTCATTCTCTTTATTTCCTTTGATTATTACGCATTTGATAAAAAAAATGCAAATCAGCCACAATGCAACTCAAGAATCCTGAATAATACATATTATTTGAAGGTAAGAAATTCAAACACTTTTATGTGCAATTGCTGAAGCAATCCACCAGGATAAAAGATAAATAAAAACTTGGTAAATTAATTGTAGAATCCCTCAAACACGTACAATTTTTTTTTCATACAACACATACACGAAAAAGAAGAAGAGAAGGAAGTGTCAAACTTCTGTAGAGGCCTCTTACACACTGACAATGTATATACATCCTTATAAACTGGAAAAATATATAATTATACAACATTATACATAAATATACACATTTATACACAATTATACAATCCTGTATAAGTGTATATAAACACCACTTATACAATATTTCACTAGAAAACATAGAATGTCCAACTCTACACTTACTTTAAATAATGTATTAACTTGTATAAAGATGTATAATAGTGTATAAGAGGTGTTTGTATATCCATATACACAATTATACCGTATTATACAGTGTTGATACAAACTGCTACATAGTTATAATTTTTTATCCAAGCCTCGAGTTGTAGTAGAAGATATTGGATGATTCAACTCGTCAATAGATTAACAATTTTGCGCCAACGATTCGGAATTCAACAGACAGATAAGATACTCCCAATTTCAAATTCGAGACTTCAAGGTCATAATAATAATGACCAGAACTTCAAACTTCAAAATCTTCCAAAATTAGTGATTATTTTTTGGTGCAAATCAAGTTTGAGAGCTATTTATTTTCAGGTCTGTGTGTATTTTCATTATTCTTTCAAAAATATGCAATATTCTTCTGCTAGCCACCATGGACGACGGAGTAGGAGCCCGAGGCTTCTTCGAGCCATTGATGGCAGAACTGCATAGGGGGTAGGGGAGGGGGAATAACAGGGGCTAGGTTAAGAGAGGATGAGGGATCTATGTGGGTTAGAAAGAAAGAAGCGAGAGGCAGTGAGAGAGAATTTGGTGTGCTGGGAATGAAGAAAGAAGAAAATAATAAAAGCCTTAAAAGTGTGTCTTTAATAATGGGCTAAAGGCTGAAAACTTTCTTTCAAGTTATGTACAACATGGGCTAAATAAGGTAAGAGCTTCAAATCTGGGTCATTTTCGGTTGGGCTGCTAGGTTAAGTGACAAGGGCCGTAATTCTTTCTTTAAAAAACTAACTGGACGGATACTACTAATTGCCATGCAAAAATATATAGGAAAAAAATATAAAATTGGCTGGTTGATCAAAACTAATTGCATTCGCTAGCCAAAAAAATATAAATTATATGTATTATATGTATATAATACATATACGTACAAAAATTATATATTTTATCTGCTATCATTTCTGATAGTGGCTAAAAATATAAAATTTTCAAATATATTTGGGCTTTAACTTCTATATGGATATCGTAAAAATTGCACGGGGCGCCCTATTTAGTTGCTCCCATTTAACCTATACCCATTTTTTTTAAAAGTTTTAATTTGTACCCACTTTTTAAACAACTTTATCCCCTTTCTCCTCCTCCTTCTCCCCCTCAACTTAACAAGAGGAGCTATTCGCAGAAATTGATCAAAAAATAGATGATCAAGCATTCAGTGATGGTGAAGCAGCTTCCTGTACCACAGATGTGAATGAAATAGTGAATATTGTCATAGCAGATCCAGTTCTACAAGCAGACTCTATGCCAAGAGAATATACATACTCGTGGAGAAGACGAATACAGAAAATCTTACCCTGCTGAAGATGGACGAATACAACTGGACGAACGCCAATTACAAACAAAAACTTCAGCTCTAGAGTTGAAGTTCGCCAGTTACAAACAAAAATTTCAGCTCTAGAGCTGAAGTTTGACAGTTACAAAATAAAAATTTCAGCTCTAGCCAGTTACAAAACAAAAACTTCAGCTAGAGCTGAAGTTCACCAGTTACAAAAACAAAAAGAGCTGAAGTTCGCCAGTTACAAAACAAAAACTTCGCTAGTTACAAAAACAAAAATTTCAGCAATTACAAACAAAAACTTCATCAAATAGAGAACAAAACTTCAGCTATTATGCTTAAGTTCAACAATTACAAACAAAAACTTCAGCACACTTGGTTCAGCACACTTGCTACTTCAGCCCGTCTACTAAAATGCTAAAGTTTTGCGTGATTGCCTTTGCTACTTCAGCCCCGTATACTGAAGTTACGCAAAAAAATCGGTACGCTTGCAAATTTTTTTGTAAAGCAAAAACAAGTTAAAACGTGACCCAAAAAGCAAATTCCTCATGAATATCAGACTACTAGTTTAGCCCAAGTCCATATAATGGGCTTTCTGAAAAAAATGGCTCATTTACTGGAATCTTCTTCCCGCTGCCTATAAATACCCTTTGCCCCAAAATATTCCCACCCTTTTTCTCAGAAAAACCTCTGGGAAGGAAGCGCAATTACGATTTTGCGGGTATTGTTCAGATCTTTATCTTTCTGTTCTCTCTCCTTTCCATTCTCCTATATCTAGGGTTCTTGATTGCTCTAAGTTTTGGTTTTTAGTGTAATTTTTCCTGAATATATATTTTCTTATTTGATCGTTTTTAGGGTCTTTTAATTGTCTTATCGGGCTACGATGAACTGATACTTTGGTTTTTAGTATTTGAATTCTTCTATCAATTCAATTACCTGTACCTGTTTTCGTTCAATCTCTCCCTTGTTTTATATATGTTTTTTAAGAGTCGGCAAAGTTACGTATATTGAGGAGGAAAACTCAATCTAGTTCTGCAAGTTTTCCAATTTAGCATTAATAAGGGTGTTGATTTCAATTATTTTTTTCCTGATTACTACAAATATATCCAGAAATATGGCCATATGTTAGGAAACAAACCAGGAAGTAGAGACAGAGAAGAATATCAAGCAAGCAATTGAACTATACAAATTTGTGTTTAAACCTCTCAAACTCAACATATTCGTGTAGAAGAAGATGAGTTAAAGAAAGAAATTTGGTTGAAACTTTTACATATAGAAGAATTTAGGATTATGAGCCAAGTAATACCTATGAGAATTATCAGCCTACTGACTAGGTGGTAAGGAGAAGAAGGATATAATGTAATATATAGAAGAATATGCTAGTAATTAGGATTCAAAATTGGAAGTTAGCATAACAAAATAGCCACTAGATCTGAATTAGAAACTTGAACTGCATTTTCGCATTTGAATTAGAAATTTAGACAATTTTGAATTGATCAGATTGACAACCTTTTACTTCAGATATTTCACTTAACTATAACTTTTTCAATTCTGTCTTCTCGCATAATTGTTTCTGTTTACTGTTAATTGCATTTAGTGGTGAAAGTCCCAATTTTATTGGTGCTATGTGCCTTGTCAATGTTGTATCCTGTTGTCATTAAAATTTTCAATTTACTTTTTCTTCTGTTTGTATTTCTCGCTCTGCCATATCTTGAAGTCAACTTTTGTATCTTCTGATCTAGGATCATTAAATATATACACTATTGTCAGGTGAAGTTTGGTTGAAAAATGGGCAAGAGGAAGTCAAGAGCAAAGCCAGCACCAAAGAAGAGAATGGACAAACTTGACACAGTCTTCAGTTGTCCTTTCTGCAATCATGGAAGCAGTGTAGAATGTCGCATGTGAGTGCTCCTTTATCAATTTTTAATCTTAGACATGTTGCTTTGATGCTGTATGACTGTTTGGGCACTCTCCATTTTGAAGCTTTATGTTTTGTATTGCTAGACGTTAATCTCCTGTCCCTTAATCTTAGACTAGATATGTTAATCTTATAGGTAACAACAAATGGAGGGTAAGTATAGCACTCAGAAAGAAGTACCTCAGACCATCCTGTATTTAATTTAGACTAAAAACTTGAGCCTAGGATTTCTGAAATTAGAAACTGAATATCTGGATAAGGAGGGACAACAAAAACAACAACAACAACAACAACAACCCAGTAAAATCCCACAAGTGGGGATTGGGGAGGGTAGTGTGAACACAGACCTTACCCCTACCCCGAAGAAGTAGAGGCTGTATCCGATAGGCCCTCGGATAAGGACGGACAATGAGGTTAAAATGATTGTTTGACAGGCTGTAAATATTTGTCTTGAAAAAGATCTCTTTTTCCAATTTCCTGGCTCAGTTGGGAGATAATGATGAAGAGCTCAAAATGGTGTTGTCTTTCCAATAAATGTGTTACTTAAGGTCTTATTTTATCTAGGAGTCTTTAAGTCCCTCCCAAGATCTATGTGCGAGTAGAAATATAGTGAACATCCAGTACTTGTTAAACTTGGTTGGAGCTCTTCTTTTTATGCCAATTGCCACATAATCACTCTTTACTTAACCACACCCTTACTGTAGTCATTGTTATGTTACTGCTTCTATTACATATCTTGTAAACGTTTCCGTTTGCACCTGATATGTTAGTTTTGCTTAGTTCTTATGATGTACATACTGTTATATGTTTCAGTGATATGAAGAACTTGATTGGTGAGGCCGTATGCAGGATTTGCCAGGAAAGCTTTAGTACCACTGTGACAGGTTAATTTCATATAGTGCTTTTGTGCTTCTAAAATGCTTTTGGGGTACTGGCGGATCAAATAAAGAATAACTAGTCTTTTTCTCAAATTGGTAATGAGTACACTTACAGAGGAGTGTACAGTCCTGCGAATTTTTTATGGTTTTTGTTTTTGTATCTTGCATTAAGATATTTTTTGAGAATGTATAGTCTCTTGTGAAATTGTGGTGTTCAATGGCTCTCTTCTCTGTTTCTCTTGCAATTTTTTCTCACTTGGCAATTTTTTGTTTTTGGCAGCTTTGACTGAGCCTATAGACATGTAAGTATGTTGAAACATCATTCTGCTACGTTCTAAATCGCCGACTATTTTAAAAACTTTTTTTTCTCCATGATTATCTCTAATAACTAGTCTGAATTCCACTGTGCAGATATAGCGAATGGATAGATGAATGTGAACGTGTCAATAACCTCGAAGATTATGGAGACTAGAGTGGAGGCTATGTAGCCATTTCAAGGGAGAATCTCAACAAGAAGCTTATCTCACATCCAAATAGGAGCCACCATATGAAAGCTACCTCGAGGCTAAATGTAGTTAGTTGTTCCTACTTGAATTTGTAAAATATGTTATGTAGTAGTAGTACCTTATACTACCTTATATTAATGGAAACTTTGCAGAGACTTTTTTTGACTTGTGAACTGAAAAGCATTGAAATTTGTTGTGAATGTGAATGGGGTCAAATTCATCATCTTGCTGTAGCGTATTTTTTGGCTTCATTTTCATTACTTAAAAATGAAAGGGGTGAATTTTTAACAGGGGGCTGCGTACATGAGCTTACAACATAGCCAACAATTGGTCTCAACCGTCAGATTTGGGGCTTTTGCATCTGTACCTGCTTTTTGGTCATGTTTTAACTTATACCCGCTTTGCAAAAAAAATTACAAGCGTATCTGCTTTTCGCATAAACTTCAGGCATACGGGCCTGAAGTAGCAAAGACTTTCACACAAACTTCAACATTCTAGGCTTTTTCAAAAATTTCAGCAGAAATGCTGAAGTTATTTAGTTCATTTGTAAAAAATTCAGCACTAAATAAGCTGAAGTTTTGTCCTGGATTAATTAGTTTTGTCATAAAAAATTTTCAAAGACTTCAGCATCTTCTACTAAAGTTAATTAGTTCATTTGTAAAAACTTCAACACTTTATATGCTGAAGTTTTGTCCTGGATTCATTAGTTTTGTCGTCATTAGCTTTTTGAAAAACTTCGGCAGAAGATGCTGAAGTTATTTAGTTTAGTTGTAAAAACTATGCTGAAGTTTTGTCCTGGATTCAATAGTTTCTCATAAAAAGCTTTTTAAAAATTTCAGTAGAAAATGCTGAGTTATATAGTTTAGTTGTAAAAACTTCAGCACCCAATATGTTGAAGTTTTGTCCTGGATTAATTGGTTTTATCATAAAGTTTTTTCAAAAACTTCAGCAGAAGATGCTGAAGTTATTTAGTTCATTTGTAAAAACTTTAGCACTAAATAAGCTGAAGTTTCGCACATGTATCAGGAAGGCGGCGCCTGAAATTGTAAAAATTAGGGTATATGTTAAATAATTTTTAAAATATGGATATATGTTAAATGGGGGCGACCAAATAGCGCGCTCCGTGCAATTTCTATGTCAGATTTCTCACTACATTTGATGTTCATATTCCTACAGTTTAAAAATAATTCGTTCTTAATTTACAAGAAAAAAAGAATCAATGACAAAAGTGAAATCATACTTGAGGTAAATTTGAAACACCAAATTTAATGTGGTCAACTTGATAGTTTTTACCGTTAAACCTGTACTTTTCAAAGCTAAGATATATTCATTTAATACGAAGAAAAAGATATTCCTTCCATTCTAAGTGTGCGTTTGGACATAAGAATTGTAAAATTCCAAAAAAAAGTGAAAAAAAATTTCAAACGAAAATAATATTTGAAAATTAGAGTTGTGTTTGTACATGAATATTTTTTTGGGTTGTTTTTGAAGTTTTGTAAGTGATTTGAGTGAAAAATTTGAAAAATAACTTTTTGGAGTTATTCTAATTTTCGACAAAATTCCAAAATTTATCTTCAAGTGAAAATTGAAAATTTTATGGCGAAACACTAATTTCAAAAAATAAATGAAAATTTTTTTGAAAAAAATAAAATTTTCTTTATGTCTTTTTTTTTAATCTCTAAATTATACTAAGTTTTTTCAGCCTATTTAGAAAAGAATACCAATTTTCTATATCTAGTAGGATTTTAATACAACATTCTAATTTAAATACTTTTTTTTGTTTTTGGAATGATATATATTACACGGAAAAAATAAAATTTTCTTTATGTCTTTTTTTTAGTCTCTAAATTATACTAAGTTTTTTAGCCTATTTAGAAAAGAATACCAATTTTCTATATCTAGTAGGATTTTAATACAACATTCTTAATTTAAATACTTTTTTTTGTTTTTGGAATGATATATATTACACGGCGCCTTCCTGAGATTCCTTGGAAGGCGACGTAAAGTTAAGCAACTGATGTCAGTACAGTTGTTGTTCGCCAACTGAGGTCCCCTCCGTACGCTAGACGAGATTGTCAGTGCCGTACGGGAAAATCGATGTCAAGAACAACTGAATGAACAATAAAGAGAATTGAAAGAAAGCTTGATTGCATAAATGAAAGATATTACAAAAGAAGGCAACGCGGTGTCGAGGGAGAGAGACACCAGTACAGAGAATTGCTTGTTAGAAAGTTATGATTGCTTGATCCCCCCTAATAATGCTTAAAAAAAATAAACCAAAGCTACATGACTTGACCTAACTAAGCTAGAGGAACATAATGAAAGTACATGGAATAAAACTACTCTATATTTACAATGAAAAGGACTTAGTTTCCTACAAGGTAGAAACAGGTCCGATGTCAGCAACTTTGTCTTTGGAATCACGATCTGCGTGCGCGGCGCTGTCGGCAGCTGCACGCTAGCGAGGGATATCGGTGGGGCGATAGAGGCACATGCGCGCTTGTCACTTGGTGCAACCAAGACCACGAGGTCATCTGTGGCGCTAGGCGTTGGGAGGCTTGCCAGGACGCCACGGGGCGCGTCCAAGGGGTCATGGGGCATGGCTGGAAAGCCGCCCATGACATTCTCTCCCACCTGAGTTGGCGATGTCCTCGGCACCTTACTTGCAAAATAATCTTCAATTAGGCTCTTATAGGCTTTGAGGTTTGTTCCCCTCTCCTAAGTATTCTCCTCTGCATCACACCCTTGTCATTTCACCAAGAACTCTTGGTGATCCTTCCTTGATGCATGAATAACCCGATCATCAAGAATAGCTTCGGCATGCCTTTTCCCGGTTGAATTGGGGCCTCGAATACTGTGTATTATGAGTTGGCTCTGTGAAGGATCCTCCGTGTCTTCCCGAAAAGGTTTCAGAAGACTGACATGGAAGACAGGATGGATTTTACACCAAGCTGGGGTATCCACCCGGTATGCACCTTTCCCAATGCGTCTTTCAATGGACAAAGGTCCAATATATTTTTGTAATAGGCGAGGGTCATGGAACCCTACAAAACAAGTACCGCTTTGGGATTTTGACCATCACTTTGTCTCCTACTTGGTATTCAACAAAGCGACGATTCTGATCAGCATGCCTCTTCATCCGCTTTTGGGCTTTGACAAGATAGCTCCACACTATCTCCAAATTTCGCTTCCATTCTTTTGAGAAGCTAGCAAAACGAGGATATTTGGACATGTTTGGTGCATTCACGGTGTGTGAAAGTAGCGGTTGTTGTCCGGTAACAATTTCAAAAGCGCTTTTGTTTGTACTAGAACTCTTTTGTGAATTGAAACACAGTTGAGCAGCATCCAGAAGCTTCACCCAATTCTTTTGCGATCTAGTAACAAAATGACGGATTTATTCCTCCAACATACCATTGAACCGATCGTCTTGCCATCAGATTGTGGATGAAAGCTTGAGCTATGACTCAATTTTGACCCAAGGCACTTAAATAGTTGGGTCCAAAAGTTGCTAATGAAGCGTGAATCGCGATCACTAACGATGTCTTTGGGAAGACCCCAATATCTGACTACATGAGAGAAAAAGAGTCGAGTTGTATCTTCTGCTGATATATATTGAGGTGCTGCAATAAAGGTGGCATACTTGGAAAACCGATCCACCACAACCAATATAGTTGTGAGATCTCTGACCTTGGGCAATCCAGTGATGAAATCCATAGACATGCTTTCCCAAGGTCTCTTTGGGACAACTAGTGGTTCCCAGAGTTCTGTTTGTGTCAAGCGGTCGAACTTGTCTTTCTGGCATACTAGACAAGTCCTCACATACTGAGCGACGTCGTCGGCCATCTGAGGCCATAATATGCGTGGTGAAGTAATGCCATGGTGCATTCTTCACCGGGATGGTCGGCCCACAGAGTGTGTTACATTCCGTCAGAAGAGTTCTTCTCAGATCTCCTCCTTTAGGAACATATAGTCGGTTCCCTTTTACCTTCAGGAACCCATCCTGCATGTAGAACTGACGAGTTTTGCCCTATCCTACTAGATCAACCAAATACTGTGCAACAGGATCCTTGATGAGTAGATCCTGTGTCTGGTCTTTTATGGTGGTAGCTACTTCACTCCCCCTTAGGGTGGCGAGTAGGCACACTGACGCTAGATCAGCTCTTCGACTGAGCGCATCAGCATCATGATTAGTCTTTCCACTTTGGTACTCCAGGTTGAAGTGAAATTTTGCTAGGAGTTCCTGCCATCAGGCTTGTCAGCCATTCAGCTTTGGCTGGGTCATGAAATGACTAAAAACTGTGTTGTCTGTCTTGACCAGGAACGGGGATCCCAGCACATAATGCCTCCAAAGGCGTAAGCAATGAACGACAGCCAGTAGTTCTTTCTCATGGGCGGCATAGCGCCGCTCTACATCCTTCAGCTTCCGGCTCTCGTATGCTACTGGATGCCCGTCTTATAGCAAGACCCATCCAAGAGCATAGTCGGAAGCATCCGTTTGTACCTCGAATGGCTTGGCCAAATCAGGAAGGGCCAAGATGGGGCTACTAGACATAGCCGTTTTAATGCGTTGAAGGCCTCCGCTTGTCTAGGACCCCAATCCCAAGGTGTGACCTTCTTGAGGAGTTCTGTCAATGGCACTGCGATAAGGGAGTAATTCTTCACAAATTGTCGATAGAAAGTGAATAGGCCAAGGAACACCCTCAAGGCGTGGATATCCTTGGGTGGTGGCCAATCTGTGATTGCTTGGATCTTTTGCTGGTCCATCTTGATCCCTTCCTCAATGACATGTCCGAGGAAGTCGATCTGTTTTTGAGCAAAGGAGCACTTGGATAGCTTTGCGTATAATTCATGCTCCCGCAACCGGGCTAGGACCTTCCGCAAATGTTCCAGGTGTTCGTCCAGTGTTTGGCTATAAACCACAATGTCATCCAAATAGACCACCACGAATTCGTCAATATACTCTCGCAAGACTTGGTTCATCAGGGTGCAAAATGTAGTTGGAGAATTAGTCAAGCCGAATGGCATAACTAGGAAGTTGAACGACCCATATCTTGTCACACAAATCGTCTTGTGTTCATATCCCTCAGCAATTCGGACTTGCCAATAACCTATCTTCAGGTCAATTTTTGTGAACACTGTTGCACTCCCCAATCAATCGAACATGTAACGACCTGACTGGTCGTTTTGTGTTCTAGGACCCCGTGCCCCTGAATGAGACTTTCCGTAGTTGCTTTTACTGATTATGACTTGCGGGGACGAGTTTTTCGAGGTTTGGAGGAGTTTGGAGTAGTATAGGAACACTTAGTTCCTTAAGGTTGGCCTTAAAGGCCAAGTTTGACTTCAGTCAACATTTTCAGTAAACGACCCCAGAATCGAGATTCAAAGATTCCGGTAGATTCGTATGATGATTTCGGACTTGGGCGTGTGTTCGGAACGGGTTTTGGAAGACCCGGGAGCGTTCCGACGCCAAATAGTGAAATAAGAATGTCCTTAAGTTCAATTTGAGGTTTGGAACGTGTTTTTGTGTTATCGAGGTCCGAACGGAATTTCGAGACGGGGAATAGTTCCATTATGTCATTTATGACTTGCTTGCAAAATTTGGTGTCATTCCGAGTAGTATAGATAAGTTCGGTGTATTGTTAGCAAATTAAAAGAACTTGAAGTTCCTAAGTTTATTCCAATAGGTTTTGGGGTATGATTTTTAGATTTAGCGTTGTTACGGAAGTTCCGAAGTCTCGAGCGAGTCTGTATTATGATTTAGGACTTGTTGGTATATTTGCATGGGGTCTCGGGTGGGCCCAAATGCCGTTCGGGCGTCGAGCGAGCCAAAAACCAGCCTAAAATGACTGCTGGTGCACCAGATCTGGTGCGACCGCACCTGCGGAGTTCAAGTCCCAGGTGCGAGACCGCTGATGCGGTCCCAGTCTCGCATGTGCGACTCCTGAGGGAGTTGCCAATTTTTGCAGGTGCGGACCCCTTTCTGCAGAAGCGGAGCCACAGGAACGGACTTCGCTCCGCAAGTGTGAAACCAGGCTCCCTTCCCCTTCTCCGCATGTGCGGTCCTCGAGCCGCAAGTGCGAAAATCCTGTAGGCAGTGCACTTCCTTTTAAACACGGGACTTAGCCATTTTTGAGCACTTTTCTTCATTCTTGGGCGATTTTGAGAGCATGCAAGGAGGGTATTCGACCTAGCTACTGTGAGGTAAGTAATTCCTACTATGAATTTAGTTTATTACTTGAATTTTTAGGTAGATTAACACCACAATTAGTTGAAACCATGGGTTGGAGTAAAAACCTAGGTCTTTGACAAAAATAGAAAATTACCAAGTAATTTGTCGAGGAATCAAACAAAAACTATATAATATTGATCCTTAGGCCATGGGTGATAGTTTCCTTCAAAAATTTCCGGAATTCGAGCATGTG
>ML431117.1:53153-80693 GCA_005239525.1 Nicotiana knightiana
GAGGGGGGGCGTATTTTGGAATTTTGCAATTTAGGTTGAAATAATCATTTAAATAGGGAAATTTTATACGTTTGAGTATAGATTAATTTATTTATGCAATATTTGACTAGTTTCGAGTCCTTGGGCAACGAATTTGGAGTTTCGGGCGCGTTCTTGACCCGGAAAGTAGGCTTGAGACGAGGTAAGTCTCTTTTCTAACCTTGTAAGAGGGAATTTTCCCCATAGGTGAATTAAATGATTATGTATTATTATTGTGGGGGACTACGTATGTGCGAGGTGACGAGAGCCCGTGCGTAGTGACTGTTATTGTTATGTTCGGGTAGTTAGGCCCACACCATGCCATGTGAATTTCCATTAACTTGAGTTATATTCTTTGTAACTTCATTGTATGAAACTTTGTTTTTTTTTAAGAAACCAAGAGTTTGATGTTTTAAAAGAATTGTTATTTGAAAAGAATTGACAGAAAGATGTTGTGTTTGCATGCGACCGCTTCGCAATTTATATCCCGCGAGTGGAGTGATTTTTTACCCTACTCTCATGAGAGCGGGTCGTACGCCACAACAGGTTGATAGATGCATATATGGTTTGCGCCGTTCGACCCTTCGGCAGTGCACAATTATTATTATTATGTTGGCCCAAGCCTGATGTCCTAATTCCACTATGCACATGCTATTTTCCTGATATTGTTTATGACTGTTGAGCTGTGAATTATCTAGGAGGATCGAACTGAAAACTTGTAAATTGATGCTCCACTACATATTTGGATTTTATTACGATTCGATATTTATTTTCTTACTACCATGCTTACTTGATGTCCTCTTTTAAATTATCACCTAAATACATTGTTTGGACCCTAGTAAGTGTCAAGTCAATCTCTCGTCACTACTTCTTCGAGATTAGGCGGGATACTTACTGGGTACATATTGTTTATGTACTCATGCAATGCTCTGTACTTAATTGTACAGGTTCTGAGGCAGGTGCATCTAGGTTCTAGTCCGGAGCTCGTTCCTGATTTTTACTGGTCGAGGCTTCACGGTGAGCTGCTCTTCTTGGTGATTTCCAGCAGCACTTTGGAGCTATTCTATTGTTATTTCTGTCTATACTTACTCAAACAGTAGGACATACTTTCATTCTTTTGATATTATTCTACTAGATGCCTGTAGACTTGTGACACTAGTTCCTGGTACTCACACGCTAGTAGACTTTATTTTGGGATGTAATCGTTAATTATGACTTCATGATTATTTATTTTGCATAAAATTTGCCTATGTTATCCGTTTCTACTTAATGTCTCAAAACTAAGTTAAGCAAGTGTTGAAAAATGTTTCGGTAAATACCTTAAATCACTAGTAAATAATGGTTGGCTTGCCTGACGGCGGTGTTGGGCGCCATCGAGACCTGAGTTATTATTTGGGTCGTGATAACATGGTATCAGAGCTCTAGGTTCACGTAGGTCTCACAAGTTACAGGCAAACCCAATAGAGTCTTGTGGATAGGCACAGAGATGTCTGTATTTATCTTCGGGAGGCTATATGGTGTTAGGAAAATCTCTCTTTATTCACCTTTTATCGTGCATTTAATGGTATACTAAATCTCACTCTTCTATTCTCTCACAGATAGTGAGGACGCGAGCAGCTGATGTTCCGGACCTGGGAGGGGCCGCTACACCCGTCATCCGAGGCTATAGCAGAGGCCGGGGGAGGGCACCGACCCGAGGTAGGGGACGGGGACGTCACAGGGCTGTACCAGTCGCACCCCCAGTGCCAGTAGAGGATCGCATCACTGAGGAGCAGGGTAAGGTTCCCGCAACAGATCCTGCCCCTTTGGATTTTACGACAGCGCCAGGATTTCAGGAGGTCATGGGTCGTATGATGCGGTTCATGGACACCATGACTCATGCTGGTTTATTTCCAGCAGATCCGGCCACATCTCAGGCGGTAGGGGGAGAGCAGACCCCTACTGCACAGGCCGCTGGACATGCAACAGCAATATATCAGACCTTGGGGACACTGCCCGTGGGCGGGGTTCAGCCAGCAACAACAACAACACCTGAGCCCAGACCAGCTGCGGACGGTGATCCGCAAAAGTTATTAGACAGATGGACCAGATTGCACCCTCATGTCTACGGAGGTGAGAGCCATGAGGACGCACATGACTTTATTGATAGGTGCAGGGACAGATTGCACAACATGAGGATACTGGAGTCTCATGGAGTAGACTTCACTACTTTTCAGCTAGAGGGCAGGGCCCATAGATGGTGGCAAACCTATATTCTTGGCAGACCGACAGATTCCCCTCCCATCACTTGGGAACAGTTCACTCAATTATTCCTGGACAGATATATTCCACCCTCTGAGAGGGAAGAGTTGCGGTATCAGTTTGAGCAGCTGGAGCAGGGTCAGATGTCAGTGACCGACTATGAGGCTAGGTTTTCTGAGCTATCTCGTCACGCACTCATGACACTTCCTACTGACGCAGAGAGAGTTCGGAGATTTGTAGCTGGTTGCATCCAGGTATTAGGGCCAACATGGCCCGAGAGGCGGAGATGGGGACTCCTTATCATCTTGTGGTAGAGATTGCTCGTAGGATCGAGGGTTATCGGTCGAGGAGCAGAGAGCAGGGTCAGCAGGATAAGAGGGCTAGATTTTTCGGGGATTTCAGAGGTTCTCCAGCTAGGGGCAGAAGTCATTTTGGTAGGGTTCAGCCCAATAGGCCCCAATATTCAGCACCACCACCACCTCCACGACGTGTCCTAGCGAGGCCTTATTTCAGCGCCATGCCGGAGAGTTCTTACCGCCCGCCAGCTATTCAGGGTTCCTCCGGCGGGTATCTGGTCATCAAGGGTCTACCAGTCCTTGTTTCTGTACGATGCCAGAGAGTTCCTACCGTCCTCCCGCTATTCAGGGTTCTTTTTCAGGGCAGCAGGCCATGGTGCCGGGAGGTTGTTATGAGTCTGGGGGATCCAGGTCACATGAAGAGGCATTGTCCCAGGCTTTAGGGCAAGGCAGTACAATAGGGTCACCAGCCTATGAGGTTAGCACCAACGGTTCGACCACCCAGAGGTAGAGGGCAGGCTGGTAGGGTTCATCTCAGAGGTGGAGGTCAGGCAGGGGGAGCCCAGTCAGCTCCTGTTATTCCGGTGGAGGTCAGTCATTCGGCGCTCCAGCCAGATTCTATGTTATTCCGGCCAGATCAGATGCAGTGACCTCAGATGCCGTGATCACAGGTATTATTTCAGTATGCGGTAGAGATGGATCGGTATTATTCGATCCATGGTCCACTTATTCATATGTATCAGCCTTATTTTCTCCTTCCCTGGATATTCCTCGTAAGTCCTTGGGCACTCATGTTTATGTGTCCACTCCTATGGGCGATTTTGTGGTTGTGGACCGGATTTATCAGTCTTGTGTGGTTACATTCTAGGGTTTGAGACCAGAACAGACCTCCTGTTGCTCGATATGGTTGATTTAGAGGTCATCCTGGGCATGGATTGGTTGTCTCCCTATCATTCCATTCTAGATTTCCATGCCAAGACTGTTACTCTAGTCATGCACAAGTTTTCGAGATTGGAGTGGAGAGGTTCCTCAGTTAGTGCCGCTAGTCGGGTCACTTCTTTCCTGAAGGCTCGACATATAGTCGAGAAGGGTTGTTTGGCTTATCTTGCATACGTGTGGAACACCACCGTCGAGTCTCCGACGATTGATTCAGTGCCAGTAGTTTGAGAGTATGATGATGTATTCCTTTCAGATCTCCCAGGCATGCCACCAGATCGTGACATTGATTTCTGCATTGACTTAGCTCCGGGCACCCAACCCATATCTATTCCCCCTTATCGCATGGCTCTGAAGGAATTGAAGGAACTGAAAGAACAACTCGAGGAGTTATTGGCTAAGGGGTTGATCAAATCGAGCCTATCGCCTTGGGGTGTCCCAGTGTTATTCGTGAAGAAGAAGGATGGGACTATGCGGATGTGTATTGACTACCGCCAGTTGAACAAAGTCACCATCAAGAACAAGTACCCGTTGTCGCATATCGATGATTTGTTTGACCAGTTGCAGGGTGCTCGGGTGTTTTCTAAGATTGACTTGAGATCGGGGTACCATCAGCTGAAGATATGGGGCTCGGATGTTTCGAAGACTACCTTTCGTACGAGATATGGTCACTATGAGTTCCTGGTGATGTCCTTTGGCTTGACTAATGCCCCAGCAACATTTATGGACTTGATGAACAGGGTGTTCAGGCCTTATAATGATTCTTTTGTCATCGTCTTCATTGATGACATTTTGATTTACTCACGCAGCGTGGGGGAGCACGAGCAACATTTGAGGTTTGTGCTCCAGACTTTGCGGGAACAGAAGTTGTATGCTAAGTTCTCCAAGTGTGAATTTTGGTTAGATTCTATGGCATTCTTGGGGCATGTGGTATTCGGAGAAGGTATCAAGGTTGATGCTAAGAATATTGAGGCAGTTCATAGTTGGCTACGCCCTACTTCAGCCACAGATATTAGGAGCTTCTTGGGTCTAGCGGGTTATTATCGTCGATTTGTGGAGGGATTTTCATCCATTGCAGCCCCTCTGACTATATTGACCTAGAAGAATGCCCAATTTCGATGGTCCAACGAGTGTGAGGCGAGCTTTCAGAAGCTGAAGATAGCATTGACCTCAGCACCAGTTCTAGTGTTACCTTCCAGTTCTGGGATGTATACGGTTTATTGCGATGCTTCACGTGTTGGTTTGGGTTGTGTGTTGATGCAGGAGGGGTGAGTTATTGCATATGCTTCATGAAAGCTGAAGGTTCATGAGAAGAATTACCCTGTGCACGATTTGGAGTTGGCGGCGATTGTTCATGCTCTTAAGATTTGGAGGCATTACTTGTATGGGGTGCCTTGTGAGGTTTATACAGATCACCGCAGTTTGCAGAACTTGTTCAAGCAGAGGGATCTCAATTTGAGGCAACACAGGTGACTTGAGTTGCTGAAAGATTATGACATCACCATTCTTTATCATCCGGGCAAAACGAATGTGGTAGCAGATGCCTTAAGCAGGAAGGCGGAGAGTATGGGTAGTTTGGCTTTCATTTCAGCATATGAGAGACCTCTATCTTTGGAAATTCAGTCCTTAGCTAATTTCCTGGTGAGGTTGGACCTCTCCGAGCCCAGCCGGGTCCTTATATGTGTGATGGCCCAGTCTTCATTATTAGGGAAGATCAAGACTCGACAGTATGATGATCCGAACTTGGTGGCTCTCAGGGAGACAGTGGTTCATGGTGGTGCCAAGTAGGTTTCTATTTGCGAGGATGGTGTTCTGAGACTTTAGGGTCGCTTATGTGTCCCTAATGTTGATGGCCCGAGGGAGAGGATTCTGGAGGAGGCCATAGTTCACGGTATTCTATACATCCTGGTGCTACGAAGATGTATCGTGATCTGAGGCAACAATACTGGTGGAGACGGATGAAGAAAGACATAATGGAGTATGTGGCTAGATGTCTAAATTGCCAGCAGGTTAAATATGAGCATCAGAGGCCAGGAGGCCTACTTCAGCAGATGCCTATACCTGAGTGGAAATAGGAGCGCATCACTATGGACTTCGTAGTTGGGTTGCCTCGGACTTTGCGGAAGGTTGATGTGATTTGGGTCATTGTGGACAGGTTGACCAAGTCGGCACACTTTATTCTAGTAGCTACCACTTACACTTCTGAGAGGTTGGCCCAAATCTACATTCAGGAGATAGTTCGGTTGCACGGTGTGCCTGTGTCTATTATATCAGATCGAGGTACTCAGTTCACCTCGCACTTCTGGAGAGCCGTACAGAGTGAGTTAGGCACCCGGGTAGAGCTCAGCACATCATTCTACCCTCATACCGACGGGCAGTCGGAGCGGACAGTTCAGATATTGGAGGACATACTTAGAGCATGTGTGATTGACTTTGGAGGAAAGTGGGACCAGTTCTTGCCTTTGGCCGAGTTTGCTTATAATAATAGTTATCAATCCACCATCGAGATGGATCCATTTGAGGCCTTGTATGGTCGGCGATGTCGATCTCCCATCGGGTGGTTTGAGTCTGGTGAGGCTAAGCTATATGGCACCGATCTAGTGAAGGATGCTTTGGATAAGGTGAAGTTGATTCAGGAGAGACTTCGCACAGCACAGTCCAGACAGAAGAGTTACGCGGATCAGAAGGCGCGTGATGTATCATTTCTGTAGGGCGAGAAGGTTCTGTTGAAGGTCTCGCCGATGAAGGGTATTATGAGGTTTGGGAAGAAGGTCAAGCTGAGCCCGAGGTTTATAGGACCATTTGAGGTGTTGAGACGAGTTGGGGAGGTTGCTTATGAGCTTGCTTTATTCCTAGTTTATCAGGGGTTCATCCGGTCTTTCATGTGTCCATTCTCCAGAGGTATCACGCCGACTTCTCTCACGTGGTAGATTTCAGTACCATTCAACTAGATGAAAGGTTGGGTTATGAGGAGGAGCCACTTGCTATCATTGACAGGCAGGATCTCTAGTTGAGGTCCAAGAGGGTTTTCGCCGTAAAGGTCCAGTGGAGGGGCCAACCAGTCGAGGAGGCGACTTGGGAGTCCGAGGAGGACATGCAGAGAATATATCCACACTTATTCAGCACACCAGATATGATTCTAGACCCATTCGAGGACGAACGTTTATTTAAGAGGTGGAGAATGTAACGACCCGACCGATTGTTTTGTGTTCTAGGACCCCGTGACCCTAAATGAGACTTCTCGTAGTTGCTTTTACTGATTTATGACTTGCGGGGACGGGTGGTTTGAGGTTTGGAGGAGTTTGGAGTAGTATATGAACACTTAGTTCCTTAAGGTTGGCCTTAAAGGCCAAGTTTAACTTCAGTCAACATTTTCAGTAAACGACCCCAAAATTGAGATTTGAAGATTCCGGTAGGTTCATATGATGATTTCGGACTTGGGCATGTGTTCGGAACGGGTTTTAGATGACCCGAGAGCGTTTCAGCGCCAAATAGTGAAATAAGAATGTCCTTAAGTTCAAATTGAGGTTTGGAACGTGTTTTTGTGTTATCGAGGTCCGAACGGAATTTCGAGACCGGGAATAGTTTCGTTATGTCATTTATGACTTGCTTGCAAAATTTGGTGCCATTCTGAGTAATATATATAGGTTCGGCGTATTATTAGCGAATTCAAAGAACTTGAAGTTCTTAAGTTTGATCCAATAGGTTTTGGGGTATGATTTTTAGATTTAGCGTTGTTACGGACGTTCCGAAGGCTCGAGCGAGTCCGTATTATGATTTAGGACTTGTTAGTATATTTGGACGGGGTATCAGGTGGGCCCAAATTCCATTTGGGCGTCGAGCGAGCCAAAAACCAGCCTAATATGACTGCTGGTGCACCAGATCTGGTGCGACCGCACATGCAGAGATCAAGTCGTAGGTGCGAGACCGCTCCTGCGGTCCTAGTCTCACAGGTGCGACTCCTGAGGGAGTTGCCAATTTTCGCAGGTGCGAACCCCTTTCTGCAGAAGCGGAGCCGCAGGTGCGGACTTTGCTTCGCAGGTGCGAAACCAGGTCCCCTCCCCCTTCTCCGTAGGTGCGAGATTTTTCTCGCAGGTGCGGTCCTCGAGCCGCAGGTGCGAAAAGCCTGTAGGCAGTGCACTTCCTTTTAAACACGGGACTTAGCCATTTTTGAACACTTCTCTTCATTCTTGGGAAATTTTGAGAGCATGCAAGGAGGGTATTCGACCTAGCTACTGTGAGGTAAGTAATTCCTACTATGAATTAGTTTATTACTTGAATTATTAGGTAGATTAACACCATAATTAGTTGAAACCATGAGTTAGAGTAAAAACTTAGGTCTTTGACAAAAATGGAAAATTACCAAGTAATTTGTCGAGGAATCAAACAAAAACTATATAATATTGATCCTTAGGCCATGGGTGATAGTTTCCTTCAAAAATTTTCGGAATCCGAGCATGTGGGGGAAGGGGAGGGGGGCGTATTTTGGGATTTTGCAATTTAGGTTGAAATAATCATTTAAATAGGGAAATTTCATACGTTTGAGTATAGATTAATTTATTTATGCAATATTTGACTAGTTTTGAGTCCTTGGGCAACGAATTTGGAGTTTCGGGCGCGTTCTTGACCCGGAAAGTAGGCTTGAGACGAGGTAAGTCTCCTTTCTAACCTTGTAAGAGGGAATTTTTCACATAGGTGAATTAAATAATTATGTTTTTGTCGTGGGGGACAACGTATGTGCGAGGTGACGAGAGCCCATGCGTAGTGACTATTATTGTTATGTCCGGCTATTTAGGCCCACACCATGCCATGTAAATTTCTATTAACTTGAGTTATATGCTTTGTAACTTCATTGTATGCAACTTTGTTTTTTTAAGAAAACCGAGAGTTTGATGTTTTAAAGGAATTGTTATTTGAAAAGAATTGAAAGAAAGATGTTGTGTTTGCATGCGACCGCTTCGCAATTTATATCCCGCGAGCGGAGTGATTCTTTCCCCTACTCTCATGAGAGTGGGCCGTACACCACGACAGGTTGGTCGATGCATCTATGGTTCGCGTCGTTCGACCCTTCGGCTGTGCACAACTATTATTATTATGTTGCCCCAGGCCGGATGTCCTTATTCCATTATGCGTATGCTATTTGCCTGATATTGTTTATGACTGTTGAGCTGTGAATTATCCTGGATGATCGAACTGAAAACTTGTAAATTGATGCTCCACTACATATTTGGATTTTATTACGATTCGACTTTTATTTTCTTACTATCCATGCTTACTTGTTGTCCTCTTTTAAATTATCACTTAAATACACTGTTTGGACCCTAGTAAGTGTCAAGTCGACCTCTCGTCACTATTTCTTAGAGATTATGCGGGATACTTACTGGGTACATATTGTTTATGTACTCGTGCTACGCTCTGTACTTAATTGTACATGTTCTGAGGCACGTGCATCTGGGTTCCAGTCCGGAGCTCGTTCCCGAGTTTTACTGGTCGAGGCTTAACGGTGAGCTGCTCTTCTTGGCGATTTCCAGCAGCACTTTGGAGCTATTCTTTTGTCATTTCTGTCTATACTTACTCAGACAGTAGGACATACTTTCATTCGTTTGATATTATTCTACTATATGCTTATAGACTTGTGACACTAGTTCCTGGCACTCACACACTAGTAGGCTTTATTTTGGGATGTAATCGTTAATTATGAATTCATGATTATTTATTTTGCATAAAATTTTCCTAAGTTATCCGTTTCTACTTAATGTCTCAAAAGTAAGTTAAGCAAGTGTTGAAAAATATTTCGGTAAACTACCTGAAATCACTAGTAAATAATGGTTGGCTTGCCTGACGGTGGTGTTGGGTGCCATCACGACCTGAGTTAGGATTTGGGTCGTGACAGAAAAAGTCTTCCATGAGCGGAATAGGATACTTGTTCTTCACAATGATTTTATTTAACGCCCGATAATCCAGACAGAGCCGTAGACTACCATCATGTTTCTTTTGGAAAATCACAGGGGACCCATATGGGGACTTGTAGGGTACAATGATCCCTGTGTCTAGCATGTCCATCAATTGTCTCCGAAGCTCGGTGAGTTCGGGTTGTGACATTCTATAAGGTGCCCGGGCAGGTGGCTTCGCACCCGGCACTAACTCAATCTCATGGTCCACAATGCGCCTAGGCGGAAGTCGCTTTGGCATCTCCTGTGGCATGACGTCTTCAAATTCCAGTAGTAGCTCCTTTACATGTGTAGAGATGGGGCCCGATGAGCGTTCTACATCTTCAATGCATAGGGTAGCCAGGAACGTAGGTTCATGTCTTTTGACTCCCTTCTTCAGCTGCAAGGCCGAGATGTTCTTAGCGGCCATTTTCATGGGCATGCACGGGATAATGCAGGGCTTGGCCCCATTTTCTCCCATCATCAGAAGCATGTCCGCATATGGTAGGGGCATGATGTTGGTTTGCCTCAAGAATTCCAGCCCCACTATCAAATCGAAGTCATCTATGATCACCATGCGCAAGTTGAACTTTCCTTCATAAGGACCCATATTCACTAGTACTCCTTTGGCTATTCTAGCCACTGTTGAGGAGGTGAGTTGATAGCCTTGACATGACCTCTGCCCTTTCCTACAACTATGCCAAGGCTCTCCACCTGAGTTGAGGCCAAGTAGTTGCGGGTAGCACCTGTATCTATCATCGCTCGAATGGTCTTGCCATTTACCTTCAGTTCAACGAACATCAAGGTCCTCTCTTGTTTAAGAGGAGTCCATTCATTCGTCTTCTTTTTACCTTTCTTGGGGATTGGGCATGGGTCCTTCTTCTTACGGTTACCAGCACTGGTTACCGTTAATGCCTCAGAAATAGAACCCATAATTGCATTGAAGGCACCGACTGGTTCGGTCTGCTCTGCATCGTCTTCTTCGTCATCCGTCCCATCATCATAAGCTTGATGGGCGTTCATCTGTGCATGTGGGCATTCGTTGTTCCAATGTGGCCCGCCGCAATGACGACATCCTGAGGGGGGCTTTCTCCCCCGATCATTGTTGTTTGACGCAACACTGTTGTTGCCTGAGGAAGGAGCCTTAGATTTGGGTGCACTCCGATCTCCCCCACTTCTGCTAGAGCCACCATTGTTAGGCTGGCCTTCCTTGTATCCCGCTCGGACAGGTGGTGGAGGCCTATCCTTCCGAGTTTCCACTTGATAGTCCCCAAGGCATTCCGCTGCTTGGATCGCCTTGCGTAGGGTATCTACCCGTTTTCTTTACAGTTCCATGCGGGCATAAGGTTTCAACCCTTCCAGGAATGTGAAGAGCTTGTCTTTGTCCCCCATGTCATGAATGTTCAGCATGAGAGCGGAGAATTCTCGCACGTAGTCCCGCAATGATCTGGTCTGTCGGAGCTCCCGTAATTTTCTCCTTGCATTGTACTCAATATTCTCGGGGAAGAACTGTAAGCGTATGGCTGCTTTCAGTTCTTCCCATGTCTCTAAAGCATCTTCACCGGCCCTGATGGCTTCGTACTTCACTCGCCACCAGAGCTTAGCATCACCCTGAAGATACATGGCAGTAGTTGCTACCTTCTTGGCTTCTTCTAGGCCTCCCACGGCATCGAAGTACTGCTCGATGTCGAAGATGAAATTCTCCACTTCTTTAGCATTCCGAGCTCCACTGTATGGCTTTGGCTCAGGAATTTTCAGTTTTTGTACCATGGGGGCGAGGTTCACAGCACCCCCAATTTGGTTTCTACCTCCTCGAAACAAGCCTTGCAGAGTATCATTAACAACAATGAGCTGGCCTATCAAGTTGTCTATAGTTTGCTGCATGGAAGTCACCCTTGTCTGCCTCTTGTGCCCTGTAGGCTAAATCCTCGGTACGCTCCTGTCGGAGGTCCTCGAATTTACCAAAATTTTTGGCTGCCTCAGTAGCTGCCGTTTGCCGGTCTCCTTCAAAGTCGCGACTGATGTTTTCTATGTCAACTTCGGCCTGGATCATTCTGCGGTCCATGTCGTCCAACCTTTACACTAGGCTGGTTTGTAGTTCAGGCACCATATTTACAATGGGTCGTAATACGTCAACCGTCTCTTCAAGGGCTGCAATGCGGTTCCCATGATTCACCATGGTCAGAAATGATGGTAATGGCAATGCGTTCCCTCGTCCGATGTCGAACCTAGGCTCTGATACCAACTATTACGTGTCGCCTTCCTGAGATACCTTGGAAGGGCGACGTAAGGCTAAGCAACTGATGTCAGTACAGCTGTTGTCCGCCAATTGAGGTCCCCTCCGTACGCTAGACGAGATTGTCAGTGCCGTACGGGAAAACCGATGTCAAGAACAATAAAGAGAATTGAAAGAAAGCTTGATTGCATAAATGAAAGCTATTACAAAAGAAGACAACGTAGTATCAAGGGGGAGAGACACTGGTACGGAGAATTGCTTGCTATAAAGTTTTGATTGCTTGATTCCCCCTAATAATGCTTAAAAAAAATAAACCAAAGCTACATGACTTGACCAAACTAAGCTAGAGGAACATAATGAAAGTACATGGAATAAAACTACTCTATATTTACAATGAAAAGGACTTAGTGTCCTACATGGTAGAAACAGGTTCGGTGTCAGCAACTTTGTCTTTGGCATCGCGATCTGCGCGCGCGACGCTGTTGGCAGCTGCTTGCAGCTGGGCGCTAGCGAGGGATATCGGTGGGGCGACAGAGGCACATGCGTGCTTGTCACTTGGCGCAGCCAAGACCACGGGGCCGTCCGTGGCGCTAGGCTTTGAGAGGCTTGCCAGGACGCCATGGGACGCGTCCCAGGGGTCATGGGGCATGGCTGGAAAGCCGCCCATGACATATAGCATATTTAAAATCACAAGATTCAAAATTTATTTTTATTATGTTATACACTCTTTTAAATTAAGATCATACGATTTAAAAGTCTTTTTACATTTCAATTTTGATGCAATCGACACATAAAATGAAGCGAGGGAGTAGTTCATAGCAAACGAATGATATTTGATAAAAATTTAGCCGCACCCAACACCAATATGGATATTTTTACTCGAGTATTTACCTAGCTTTGAGATTTTAATTGTAATAGAAAATAAAATTATAAAATAAGTTTCTAGTACTATTTAAATTCTAAAAGGAATTAAAACAGAATAAATAGATTTATCAAGAAAACAAAGATACAAGGAAAAAGCAAGGTGAAAATAAGAAAATAAAAGGAAAAAGGAAAAAGGAAAAAGGAAAAAGAAAATACTTTTATTAACGTGAAAACAAATCCAATCCCAATTTCTTCTCTTTCCTTCTCACGGCCGTTTAATCGTTTCTCAAATTCTACCCTGTCACTTCCTCCCGCCGGCGGTAGGACTCAATTGCTTTCTGAGAGTTTGTATTACATTAACGCCGTTAACAGATGGGAAGACCGCCGAGCAACGGAGGTCCTACTTTCCGTTTCAACGCCACTGAGGTTAATACCAATTGTTTTCTCTATATTACGTGAGCTTCAATTGGTTCATTATACTGTTTTATATGTTTTATGTACAGTTTATTTATAGATTTTTCTCCTGATTGTTCTTTGCCTGTTTCGTATTTGTCTTTCATTATTATGTAATTTGTAGTTGTAGACTTGTGAATCTCACATTAATTGTTTCTCTTTTAATATACTGAGACGATTGTACTCCTTCATGCTTTTGTTGAGTTTCTTTTGTTAACACAGTGTCTGGGCCAGCTTACCCGCACTCTAAAAAATAAAAGAGTAACATACTACTGCTGCTTGTTGAAAGAGTAACATAAAAAAATATAAAAATGCACATTAATTAATGAAAAATATTAAAATTAGGTAACCCGCGGAAAATTAGTCACCCCCCAAAAAAAACGTAAAAGTAGGGAGTGATGTAAGAACACGAAAAGTACTATGCGGAGGCGGATCACGAATTTAAACCGTATGGGTTTAATTTTTAAAATTATTAGCATTAAACTCATTATATTTTTAAAGTTATGGGTTCATATTGACTAGTTTTGCAATTTTAATGAACTTTTACATATAAATTTTTACTCCACGTCGAAAGTTGTGGGTTCAATTGGATCCGTCCAGTATATACTACCCCCCCCCTCCCCCCCCACACACACACATACCATGAAGCTAAATGATTTAAAAGTCGGGAATAGATAAGCCGAAAAGCGTTGGTTGGGTTACGGTGAGGATGTTACTACCTCCCATCAACACATGCATCAGGTAGTCCAAGACTTAGGCAGATGGGAAGAAATCACCTAGTGTGTTTTTTCTCCGCTGAGATTTGAACTTGAAACCTCATGGTTCTCCTCCATTTCAGTGACCGCTAGGACATACCCTTGGGTCATGCTTTTGTTGAGTCATTTTCGGATTTTTTCTGAAGTAGCGTATCTGCATGAAGTATGAGTCCCTGTAAGGGGTTTAAAATGTCCTTAAAAATATTTAAAAGACTAGGAAATATATGTTACACAATAAATTAATCATTAAGTATGAAACTGTGTGCTAAAGATGCCTCTATATGTTGCCAGCCCGTCTGCCACCTGCATATGTTTGTGGTCGTATGATGCTGCACTTTAGGCTTTGAAGAGAGTCATGAGAAAAAGAGTGTTGTGTCTGACATTGATAACGTAATAAGGTTTCACAGAAGAGGGAAGAAAGTAAGCCCGTAACTTAAATTTCAGCACGAGCATCATTCGATCTAAGGATCTAGGATTCTCTTGAAAATATTGCAGTCGAATCATTAGAATATGTAGAAAATGTAGAGGGAGATAGGGGTGCATTGGGAAGGGGAAGGGGGTTGAGTTGGAGCCTGACAATTCATGTCCATTAGGTGTCAGGAATGTTTTGCCCTCACCCTTGGCCTTCGGCCTTCTCTATTGTTTCCTCACTAAAGTGAAAGTATTAAGTGCGCAGAGCAACAACAATAACATACCCAGTGTAATTATACAAGTGGAGTCTAGGGAGGGTAGTGTGTGCGCAGAGCAACCAAATTGAACTAAGCTCCCGCCATCTCATTTTATGCGTAGTTTAAAATGAGATACGTAGTTTAAGTAAGAAAGACAGACTTTTGAAGCTTGTAGTCTAAAACAAGTCATAAACGTTTGTGTGACTATAAATCATCTCATTAAAAGTACAATGGGAATTTTTAAATTTAAAATTGTTTATAAGTATAAAAAGGTATCGTTCTTTTTGGGACAACCTAAAAAGAAAGTATGCCACATGAATTGGAATAGAGGGAGTAGCAATTATGAGTAAAGTTTTATTCATTAAATTCCAAAGAATCTGCTCATAAACAAAACACAACTGCTGGTGGATGCAACCAATAGAAGAAAGCTAACCTACTAAATTCTACTTCAGAATGTCGAGTGCTCTTACATTAAAGCTTTCCTCTTGCTTGAAGCTTGACTTGATCCTTTCTCTATTCTCTATTCCTTCTCAGTTAGAGCTGTCTCTAAAGTAAATTTGAGAATATCAACTCCTACAACTAGTTGGTGTTTCCAAAAGTTTTCATGATTCTTAGTATTGCATATTCCTTACAACTGAAGGCACTAGGTTGAAAACTTGTGCAAATTGAGATATGAATTATGAAATAACATCATGAGTAAGCTAGACGACATTACTTACTGAAAGGAAGTCTTACTCATACCGGAGAAATGGAGGTAATCGTCCAATAAGTATATGGGATATGGAGTTGTCTAGAAATAAAGCCGTGGGGAAGTCCTGATGCTTATTTATGCCCCTAGTTGCTTGCCTATCTTTACACTAGTTATGCATATCCTTTAAAAAAAAAATGCTCATTCCTTTGCTATTTTTCCATTCGATGATAGATGTCACTTGTTTAAATGAGATGTTTTTCATCAATTCATGAGCTGCTTTTGTTAATTTTGAAATAACCGTGGAGAAAAAATGTACGTCATAGAAGCTTTCCCACTTATCATACATCCTTCCCTTTTTCAATTATTATACCAAAACATTTCTCCAGACATGTGACCTATGTCGTGCGGACTGACGGACTCTTCAAAATCCCTGTAGCACCCATGTCAACACGACATGGGTGTGGGTGTTGGGTCCATAAAGGATTTGGTCAACTTACCGTTGGTACTTTGACTACATTCTATGACCGAGAAGTATAGATTGATTGGGTTTCGGGTTTGATTTTGGGGTTTGTATATATATTGTCAAAGTATAATTATATGAAGTGTGAGAATGCTTTTCTATTACGTGAGATATGAATAAAATATTAGGTGTTTATAAAGAATAATAGTTTATTAGTTTGAATTCAGCAACTTTAACTAGTCAAAATATATACTTTATATATACATATATTGTCCGTACCCAAGCATCCGTATCCGCACTCAGATCCATACCCCCGACTCCTAAATTTCTGTGATGGCGAGTCCGACCTCTAGATCCGCACCCACATCGGATATCCCCACCCGAGTCTGAGCAATATAGCATGTGCTTGACAGCTTAATTGTACTGTGTACATTAGTGGCATCTGATAACTTCACAGCGAGATATAGAATCGTGTTGAAAGCCTTAGTAATTTGGTCAAACGTTGCAGGTCGCTGAGATGGAAGCTATATTGCAAGCACATAATGCTACAATGCCAGCTCGTGAAGTTCTCGTAGCTCTTGCTGAGAAGTTTAGGTAGGTTGTTAATGAGCCATATATTTAGAGTTATTCCTTTGATTTTATGTGCTCGTGAAGGTTGGATGGTAATGTACCTACTTCTATTTAGTTCTTCAGCGGAGAGATCTGGAAAAATTATGGTTCAAATGAAACAAGTAAGAGGCTTTTCCTTTTTTTAAACCTCTGATGATTGAATGAAAAATGTTTTCGTAAGTATTCACTATTTATTTTGTACCTGAAATTATGAAAGTATTGTCATAGGTTTGGAACTGGTTCCAGAATAGACGATATGCTATTAGAGCAAAAACAGCTAAGGTTCCTGGTAAATTTAGTACTCCGTCAGTGCCTCAAAGTGATCCAGCTATGGTAAGAGCTCCTGCAAAATTAAGTGCATCACCTGTGCCTCAGAGTGATCCAGCTGCAGTAAGGATTATGCCCCAAGTCCCTCAACCGATACCTTCTCCTCAAGGTAGAATTTGAACTTTACTACCATGTTTCTAAACAATCACGAATTTCTCTTATGCTTTATTTATGATTAATAAGAGTCTTATATATTTGGTTTTCACTGTTCTTCCTTAACTTTTCTGACTTTGGTTAGTTACAGTGAAATCAATGTCCCAAGCGCCTCAAACTCTATCTGCTCCATCAGGTAGAACTGTTGAGCAATATTCTTATGTTTTCTTGTTTTTTGCAAAGTGTCTTCTTAGTGATCCTTGCGATGGATTTACCAACTTATGTTTGTCTATCACGAATTATCATTTATTGCTAGTTGCATATTACCTCATTCTACTGTTGTGTAGGTTCTCTACTTTTTATATACTACTTGTGTATGGGGGTTTTTAATCCCAAAAGATCAATTAAATATTACCTTATCACACACACACACAAAAGAAGAAGAAGATTACATCACTCTACTAATCTATATTTTGTCATGTGATAAATGTCTGATTGCTATATGTCTAGTTACCCTGTTCTGTGGCCTTCTCGTATGTGGCAGTGTGCACATTTGATCAGTCTTAACTAGAGCTGGAGGGAGCAGAAGTATACCATACTAATAATATCTTTATTGATACTTTTGATAGTGTAATGTTCTAAAAGTGGTAAAGGCATTACGGTGTTTAAGCTGTTTCTTAAGCTTCTTGGTATCCACCTTATCTTGAATTGCTAAAGTAGGGGTGAAGTCTGCGTACATACTACCCTCCCAGATCCCACTTATGGGAATACACTGGGTAGGTTGTTGTTGTTGATCCCGGCTAGCTGAGAAGATGGTGCTTTCAGAATTGAATTCTGTAGGCCGGCAGAATTATTGAACTGCTGAAAAAGATGATGTGATTTTGATCCTGAGTTGGATTTTATTAAAGTAAATTCATGAGAACTTGCAATGAAATGTTAACTGGAGGAGGATATCTGTGAACCGCCGTCATATTATTAAGAAGCTGAATACTCTCTAAAATTTCTGATTACGAAAAATGGTGATAATTAATTAGAACAAATAGCTAGATCCACGAATACGAGGTTCCTCTGCTGTTTAACTAGAGCAGATTGACTCTTGGAAACATAGAGTCCACTGATTTTGATCTTCAGAAGATGTGTGATTAGATTAGGCTGTTTCAGAATGAGTAAGGCATATCTCATCAAAGGAGTTTGTTTGTGGTTTCACTATATGATCATTTTTTGGAAATCTGTCCTTCTCTAGGAAAATACTTCAAAAATGATATTTAAGAAAATAGTGGCTGAATCACTACCCTTGTTGATAAAATGGTGAATAAGAAGTTTGGCTAAATTTCAACTACTGTTTTAAAAAATAATACAACAAAAAATCTGCAGGTTCCTTTTGCTCTTTTTTCCCTGTTTCTCTCTTGAAAAAGAACTACTTTTTCCTCTAATTTATTTCTTTCAAGTCGTAACCCAACTCCACGTATTTTCTACTTGTTTTTAGTGGCAGTACAAAATGTGGGCAGGAGTGCTTCAGATAACATTCAAATGGAGTTTGAAGCTAAATCTGCAAGAGATGGTGCATGGTTTGTCTTTTAAGTCATTCTATACATTTGCTTTATCATTTGCTTCATTTCCATCATCATTAGATCTTGGTAGCTAGTAATTATAGATTAATGATATTATCCTTCCTTAGGTATGATGTCGCAAGCTTCCTATCACATAGATCTGTGGAGACTGCTGATCCGGTAATTCTCAGAGATACCTATCTAATGTTCCATGGAAGATATTATTGTTAGCCTGGTGGTTAAATTTGTACAGTATGAATAGAATTATCTTTCCGCTCTTTCTTTTTACCCAATGGAGTTTGCCATTGATTGTTGAGGCAAGTTTAGCCCTAAATCAGGAAATACATGATTGGTGTTATTCTAGTTATGTTTTCCAGCCCCTCTGTAACATGCATGGCCTTTTTGTCTGATGTTGAGGATCATAATGCAAACTATGTCTTTGTCTGGAACATGCTCCAAAACTAGAGGCTATCTCCATGAAGTTGTTTCATTTACCTTGTGCATATCTTCTTCTTCCTGTCTGTTTTACCTTATCCCTTTTTTTTCCTCTTAATGGTCACAAACTTCTAATTTCAGGAAGTCCTTGTTCGATTCGCGGGGTTTGGAGCGGAGGAGGATGAGTGGGTAAATGTACGTAAGCACGTAAGACAGCGATCCCTTCCATGTGAATCGTCAGAATGTGTTGCAGTTCTCCCTGGCGATCTGATTCTTTGCTTCCAGGTGCATTTTATTATGGGTCAAATGTTAAAGCTAAACTTACCAAACTGTCATCATTTAGCTAAGGCTCTTATAATTTTCAGGAAGGCAAAGAGCAGGCTCTGTACTTTGATGCGCATGTCCTTGATGCTCAAAGACGCAGACATGATGTGAGAGGGTGCCGTTGTCGGTTTCTGGTTCGTTATGATCATGATCAGTCTGAGGTATTAAATTAATCCCTTTTTCTGCTTTTATCTCTACATTCTGGCCTAATCTTTCCTGAATGTATTTCAGATTTCTGACTACTTTGTGCTTCTTTACTGGTAAAAGTGTTTGTTGCTTGTTACTAACAAAAAAACAATTGTTCATAAGGAAGAAACAGCTTTAGCAGCAAATAATCGCTCGTTAAAAACTGTATCTTCCTTGTAAATTTGACAACTGCTGTTTACAGATTGGTTATTACTCCTATCTTTTTATCATGCCTCCTGTTTTTAGCCTTGTATTGATCTGTTATGATACGTTAGTTTCTACAGCTGTCCTTTGGCTGAAATCAGCAACTGAAGAGAGATCACCCCTTGTTCCTTTGTATGGTTAGTAACACTTGCCCTCTGAGAGACGTCAGCTGGAATATCGGTTCAGTGTCAGACAGACAAACGAAATTGATCAAATAAAATATTGAGGAAATAAATACCAGGAACAGGTTAAGGAAAAGACCAGTGATTATGATGGTGATGGATAAGATATTATGTGGTGCTCCACATAGATTGAACATAAGTGTAGTACGGGACGTTCTAATAGTTTTTTATCCTAGGCTAAGCCTAGTTTATGAGGGAGAACAAAGATAAACTTGGAACTAGGCAAAGGGAGGGAGGGGGAGAGGACGGGGGTGTGGCCATATAGCCCATCATTAGAAGAAATAGAATAATGACTTGGAGGCCAACTATATTCTAATGCAGCCAAGTGGTTTTTGAATAGTCAGGGAGCCATTTTCAAACATGGTGGTACGGACAGTTGCTGCAGATGAAAGTTTTTGTGTTGTTATCTATTCCTGGTTATTTTGGAATATATCTGAGCCTTCTACTTAGAGGACCATGTTAAATTTGAAGTTAAAAAGAGACTTCAAAATGTTTAGGTGTAATATCTGATGCTTGTCGCATGTAAGTCGGTTTTTTATAGACCTTGTGCTGCGCAATGGGGGTACACTATCTACCTTTAATGTTGGTCATTTATGCGTGAGACATCTAGTTTTCATCCATAGGTGTTGGTAGTTTTATAGAATTTGTCAAGGATAGGCATCATATCATAGTCTTCACTTGGGTTTAATTGACCTAGTCTTCTCTTATCCAGGAAATTGTTCCTCTGAGAAAGGTTTGTCGTCGGCCTGAAACTGACTATAGGTTGCAGCAACTAAATGCTGAATCTATGAAGCAGCAGAAAATAGGTAACGACATCACAAGGAGCAACACTACAAAGGTCTACCCTCCAGCTGAAACAACACAAAAAGCTCAAACTGAATCAAGGATAAAACCAGCAGAACCAACACAAAAGCAGCCTGAACCGGAGGACACTACCAAGCCAGTACCCAATGTTGCTCCTATGCAGCTGCAGAAATCTAGTACTGATTCTCTAACAGGAAATACTTTGGCGGAAACAACACCCCAGTGTATGGAAGAAATGACAGAGGAGCCTGTAGCTGGAACAACTGAGGTGCCAGATGAAGCACCAGATAAGTCTCCTGTTGAAGCACCAGCTGAAACAGCAGAAAAGTCTCCTGCTGAAACAACTCTTGAGCCACCGGCTGCTTCAACGTCGAAGCCAGATGAAGCACCAGAGGAGCCTCCTGCTGCTTCAACAACGAAGCCAGATGAAGCACCAGAGCAGCCTCCTGCTGAAGCAACTCTTAAGCCTCCGGCTCCTTCAACATCAAATCCAGATGAAGCACCAGAAGAGCCTCCTGCTGAAACAACTCTTGAGCCTCCGGCTGATTCAACGTCGAAGCCAGCTGAAGAACCAGAGGAGCCTCCTGCTGAAACTACTCTTAAACCTCCGGCTGATCCTACATCAAAGCCAGCCGAAGCACCAGCGGAGCAGCCTAAGGAAGAGGAACATGTTGATGCTGGAGCAACTGCAGCTTCCATGGATCATGATAATGCATCTGTATAAGCAAATCTTTGTCGCCAAAAGTTATAAACATCGTCAGTGTAGTCAATATTACTAAGTTAGGATTCCTAGGGAAAGAGAAGCCCCGGAGTTGGAGGAGGCTGGATAAAAACTTATTCTTGCGGATTCCTCCTTCCCTTATGTTGTTGAAAGCACGAATAGTACAAGGGACTTTTACTAGTAGCTCCAGTCAGTCAGTAATTAGACTTGTAAAAAATTTAGATCTGCCCTTGTAACCTGAACTCTGATTCTTATCTTTTGTATCATCATCAGCCGATACTACTCTATTCTTCTTGCTACATGAGTTTTAATATACCTTTGTTCCTTTTCTGCCCTTTGTTCCTGTTCTTCTTCAATATAATTACTTTAATTTTTTTGTGAGGTGGACCTATTATTTTTGTTCATTACCGTTCTCTGATTTTTGTTTTCACAGAAATTTCAGCAGCTTCTTAATTGTAAATTTCTTGACTTAAAAGTTATTCGATAGACTCTTTATCGAACATGTTTTTCAATTTTCTCATATTTGGTAATTAAAATGTAATGAAAAATACCAACATCTTACTGAAAAATCTGCAGGTTGAAAACAAGGTCCGAGGAGTTTTGTCAGTGATCAACAACAATAAGGTAGTGAGTGGAGGCTATACTTTGCTGCTGTGGATTTTTGGCCCAAATAGCGATTTTTTCTACCTCATTGATTATGGTTGTAGTTAGGGGTGCCGTTGATATTTAGTCATTTCGGTTCGATATTCGATTTCTTAAATACTATACCAATACCATACCTAATTAAATTCTTTATGGTTCAGCTTTTCTCCTTTCGATTTCGGTTTATTCGATTTGACAACTTCGGTTTGTTAGGCTCAAATATTAACTAATGCATAAAGTCATAAAATATAATATTCTTAAGGTACTCACAATTATGAAAACAAAAATATTATAATATAATCGGAAAAAGATGAAACCCAAATGCTAAACCTAGAAGGGAGAAAGGTTAGTAGGAACCCGAAAAAAGAGGGAAAGACAAGTACAGTGGGAAAAAAAGGTGGTATAGGTTAAAGAAAACTATAAAAATAGCGGGAAGTAAAATTCAGAACTTTAATATTTATGCTAGAATCAATAATATATGTATTGTGTAATTTAATATATATTTCGGTACAACATCGGTATTTCGATATTTTATTTTTAAATACCAATTTTTTTTAAAAAAAAACTTAAACCAAATACCAAAATATGGAATACCAAATAGCAAAATTTTCGGTTTCGATACGATAATTTACCAAATTATGCTTAACCCTAGTTGCAGTACTACATTCCTTGGACACAAAATCAAATGCCTTGGCTTTCACATAACTCCAACACTAGTTAAAAGAAAATTATTCAAGAGGTGATGACTTTTATTCAAGCTGCAGACTACATTCAGAGACAAGGGAACCAAATCAGAACACTCCAATGGTAACCACTGCCCTAGACTATGGTAAAGCAACAAGAAAATTTCACAAGTATCACAACTAGAAGAATATACAAAGTGTACAACATACAAGATCATCACGAACTTCACTATCTACTGTTTAATAATCCTATTTCTTGGAAACAAATATTTTCAAGTGGCTCACACAACTTCTGTTTGGCATTTACATATCGCACTATACTTCATGAACTGGTTGAGGACGGATGTAGTCGTTAAATCATTTGACTTCGCCAAAAAGAAGACAGACGAACGAACATATGGTCTTCTGGCCTTAACCAATCCAACACCTCTGGATTTGCACTGCTGGCCTTTATATAGCCTGATCCGAACTGCCTTGTGCAACTACAGGAATCTTGCGCATAAACTGGCTAGTATCTGCTTCTGTTCTGTCTGGCTGCAAGAAGGAATTGTTGTCCATCATAATGACATTTCTGTCTTATATATGTGCTCTGGATAGGAGATCAGAAACTTTTGACACTACATTTGCATATAATCCAACTTATTTATGTCGTACTTCAAGAAAAAGGCCGCCTATATTTTGAACAGATCTACCGCCCCTGCACACACTCTGCCACATCGGGGTAGGATAAGGTCTGCGTACACACTAACCTCCCCATACCCCACTTTGTCGGATTTTACTGGGTCGTTGTTGTTGTTGTTGTTGCCGCCCCTGCACACACAGGAGCATGTATTCCACTGCAAGTAGGAATATCTTGGCAATGGCTATTGTTTCTGTGGTGGCAGCATGTTTAAACCTTAGGGGCCCATAGTATCATTTAGTGTTACAGACTATGCCCTCGGATAGCAGAGCAAACAAAAACTATGACGGAAAGCATATAAATTGAACAAGAAATCCCTCAACAAGGCCAGTAATTTTCGGTTTCAGCCTCAAATCACGTGCCTATTTGCGTTAACTTCAAAACATCAGGTCAATTTTCATACTCCATCTAGTTATGATGATTAAAGAAAAGAATGTTGTTTTCCTATTTTCTCCTACCATGCAGCAAGAAAAAGCATCAAGTAATTCTACTTTTGTAATATGTCCACAAACTAATAGTCAAATCTACTCACAGAAATTTGTCTCATCCTATTATTATGTTTTTTCCTAACTGGAATTGCAAAAATTAGTGGAATCGTAATGTACAAATTGCAAAATAATGGAAAAGTGGTGTAATAAACCTGGTCTTCATTTCTATATCATATTCTTGCACTATTTTGTATCCTCAGATGTTTTATTGCCGTCGTCTCTGTTCGCTTCAGTGCTATCTACAGGACGTGCTGATGTTGGATCCTTCGAACTCAACTGTGCTTCACCTTTATTATTAGTTTCTTCACTAGCAGAATCTCCCATGATAGAGTTCAAGGCAAGCTGACCCGAATAAAGGAACAAACCGACGGAGTTGATGCCAAAGACAAATGTTGCGAGGTAGCATATTCCATTTATAATAGTTCTGCAAACAGTTTTTAAATAAGAAGATTTCATAACCTTTCACCAGTAATGCATGCATTAGTATAAAGGAAAGATATTAGAAACTACCTAATCGTTATTGTTATCTGGCGAACCTGTTACAAACACAACGGACGAATGATTATCAAATGGTAAACAATAGAAGTATGGTATAGATTTTCTCCCGCTCCCCCTTTTTCCTATTCTGAATGAGTTGTCTGAATCTTTACTCAACTTACTATGCATAGTGGGGGTAACAATGGAAAAATGGGAGCAAAGAAACAGCAAAAATTCAAAGGCAAATGAGAGGCAAACCGAGAAACTATCTGAAAGCGCCTGGCGATTGAGAGAAGCTTCAATGGTGGTAGTGAACTTGTAAAGGAGAAGTGCAATAAAACCCGCTGTTAAACCTCCCAACAGTGCTTGGACAGGTGAAGGTGGAGCTTTGGCGTCAACTGGTGTTGGCGTCATAGCTTTCAAACTCTCCATTGCCTCCTCCTTCAACGTTTTCTTCGCCCCTGTTGACCTAAGTTTCTAATACCACCAAAAAGAAAGCCCCATATTACTACATTATGCCGCCTCCTCATATTACATGTTATCATGTCGAATACTTATGCATATCCAATCAACTGAACAAGAACTGAAGCAAAGGAGTGACATACTTACTCATACTTCCACAATCATATCAATGAAATTAAAAATAAACAGAGGAAAAACATGAAGATGAAGTGTTAATAAACTGTATTTGTAAAATAATTCTGGAGAAGATAAAATAGCATATAAACAGAAATGTAAAAGAAACAGAATTTAATCCGAGCCCACTGAATTCACAGTGTTTCCTTAAGGAACTTAATCCCCTCCTAGTACCCAAGGTTGTGGATTATTTCCTCTCAGGATAAAACGAACTACACACTGGTGTAGTGGTTACTTCAAACCCCAATGTTTCAGCGAACACAATGATTAGTAGCAAATTACACTTGTTGTTGCTTTCTTTGTAGTTAAAATAATGCAGAAGAAAGGAGGAGAACTCAGAAATTCGTATTGAAAAGCTGAGAGAATGGACTGATATTTATAGCCAATATTGAGCTCAAATTGAAGAGGTGCAACTCTTCAGAAGGGTTGTTCACGTAAAACGGATATAACGTAAATGGCTATTTACGCAATAATAAACCGAAAATTCAAGAGGAAACTTAATTTTCCCGTTACAAAAACGGAAAACGGAAAACAAACTCTTAATTTTCCATTTACTAAAAACGGATATTTAATAATATTATATTAATATTTACTATTAACAAATAAATTTAACCCAAAAAATTAACAATCAATTATTTGACCGAAGCCGAATCCAAGAGAGGGCGGCGCGAGACTTGCCTTCTTCTTTTAACTCTTTAAGAGCTAGAAGAAGAGCAATTGTATATTTTGCAAAATTCAAACAATGGAGAGTGTAAAGACGAGAGGTTTACCAGTTCTTTAGCACGTTTAGCGCGGCGGCGGAGGGAGCGAAAGAGGAAAACGGAAATAGCACCAGTGAGGAGAAGACTAGTGGCAGTTTGAAGAGGAGAAGGGTCATCAGAAGTAGCAAATATATCCGTTATTGAAGATGGAAGCTCAATGGGTCCCTCCTCCGGTGGCGCGTCGGTTGTAACGGTAACTGTTTCATCTGGGGCCTCAGCAAGCCATGACTGCGACGGCGGCGCGTGGGATTTAGGGGCTGAGACTGAACGGCGCGTGACAATGGGTTTGTGGGGAAAATTCTGAAATGAAGTGATGGGGTTAGGAGGGAAAGAGAGAGGGAAGAAGTAGTTGGATGAGATGAAGGATTGTGTCTGCAACATTTCAAGAATTTTAGAGCTGTGTTAATGGTGAAGAGGATAAGAGTTATGGTTTTGAACACTCAAAAAAAAAAAAAAAATTTCAAGAATCTTGGATTAAATAATAATATCAGGATTTCTGGTTCATGGTTGAATTTCAAATTTTGATTATTTCATTTTCAGCCTGTCCGAAAAAGTACAAAATATTTTTATATTTTAAAAAATAATTTATTCTTTTTTCCGTTTGGTAAATTAAAGAAATAATAGATTTTTTATTTGTTTATTTTAGTAAATTAAGAGAGAATTGATGATTTTTTAAATTTATTTAAGCTTATCATTAAGTAACTATTTTCCAAATGAATTGGGATACTACTAGTCCACTTAGTTTTTAAAGTACCATTAATAAGGATAATTTAGTAAAATAAATACTAAATTACTTTTTTAAAAGGAGTACAAAAAGTAAAATGGACAAGTAAAAGAAAATAAAGGGAGTAACTTCAAACTTCTCATTTTACCTTTTATTTGAGATTGATTTATACTCACACAAATACTTCTAACTTGTTTCAAGTCACAAATTTCAAAAGTATTTATTTCTTTCTTAGTCTCTATATCTAGTCAAGGCAGAGGCGTGTATTTAGGATTTGAACTTTATAGGTTAAATTTTCAAAATTCTAAGCATTGAACCTATTATATTTTAAAAGTTATGGGTTCATATCAGTATTGTCAATGGCGCACTTAAAGCGCGCTTAAGCCCTGAAGCGAGGCTCAAAACATCTTGAGCGCTTCGCCTTGCTTTGTAGGAGCTTTAGTATAGCATCAAGGCTCTTAGGTATACTTTTACTTGCCAATGAGTGTAATCCTGAAAAGGCAACATTAAACCATTGATATTTCACTACATATTTTTACTTTTTCTCTAGTTGTATTTTTTTCATTAAAACCCATGTTTTATTTGCTCTTAAAGCCCCAACAAACCTTAGAGTTTTTTTGCGCTTTTCGCCTTTGATAACACTGGTTCATATCTACTAGTTTTTATAGTTTTGGTAGATTTTAACCTATAAATTTATGTTTCGCATCGAAAATACTAGGTTCGGTTGAACCCGACACTCCTACACTGCACCCACTCCTGAATACGGGGAGTATGTATTCTCACCTCATCCATGATAAACTGGTGTACTTTGGTCCAAATAGTGGTAAGTTGTTACCTTTAATTTTAAAATAGTAGCTAGTGACTACTTTATTAATTTGTCAATAAGGTGTTCAACTATATAATATGATAGTGGAAAAAATGTACTACCTGAAAATATATTTCCTTGCTTAAGATTATAAGAATTAAACGTTTATCATTATGCCAAAAGTTAATTATTCTTTGTAATACTAAAGTCAAAAAATTATTTTTTGTAATAATAAAGTCACTATATTATGTGTTAGCTGTCAAGAAAATACATAACACCAAAAAGTGAAATTTTGGTGCCAAATAAATGACATGCCATTGCCATGTCATCATTTTTCCAGCATGTGCATGCAACGTCATAAAAGATAAAGAATAAAATCTCCTTGTCGTACCCATATTATTATAGGCATAAACAATTAAAAAAACGTTTAAGAAGAAACGAAAACAAATTCAATTCGTCTAATCTACTACGTGTGAACAACTATTTTTTGACCCCACCCAAATTCTATACTATTTTTTGCTATAAATATTAATGTTATATCTAATCTCTAATTTTAAATTTTTATCTTACTCTTAATAGGTTCTATTTAAGAAAATTAAAAACAACAAAAATATTCACATTCTTAGAATATAAGATTTTTTCTATGTTTAAATAGAAGAAAA
>ML431120.1:0-26078 GCA_005239525.1 Nicotiana knightiana
GGGGGGGGTCAAAGAGTGAGGTTGAGAGTGCCTATATTTTTTAATTTGATGTGCCGAAAAATAAAAATTACATTCCTCATCTAAGGGCCGAGAAGTGCAGAGTGAAAAACTTATTACTTGGCCTTGTTATCTTCGTAGCCCCAGTGGAGGATAGCCACATATTGGATGCCATGTTAGGGGTACAATTCATAATTTCAAGGTGGCAAAAAAAGTTTTTCACGCACCCATCTTTACTGCTTTCTTTTATTTTTGTTTATTTTGTTTTTATTATATTATTTTGTTAGTATTTATTTTTATTTTGTAGGATTATGAACATAGAAAAAAAGCCACTGAATGTGTGCAAAAGTGGGTCAGATGGTTGGAGCTAGTGTGAGGTATCCGTACAAAGAATCATCCTTGGGAGAAGTCTGAGTACCCCATGAGCTACTAGTGTTTCGGCCTTTGGCCTTTCAGGGAGTTTCTTGTCCACCCTCGTTATTTATTTTTTTTTGCTTTATTTGTGCAGTGGGAAAACTTCACTCTTTTTAAGTGTGGGTGGGAGAATTACTTTAGATCATTAATAGTATTTTATTATTATGTTAATTTTTTTTTTCACTTTTGTATTTTTTGTTTTTTATAGTAGTGTAGTATTTTAGGTGATTAATTTTAAAATTAAAAATAAAAAACAAAAAAAAAGAATTGAAAAATATTGGACTTTTCCTGACGATGGATCTCCTAGACAGTTTTCTTGAGGGATAAAAGTTTAGCAAAAAAATTGAAAAAAAAATACAAAAGTATGTCTTTTTGTCTTTTTGTAGCAATAACCCCCTTTGATTGTTTTTGTGCATCGGTTCTTTTGCATGGGATGTAGTTTAATCCGGGTAGTAGTTTTTCAATTGTTAGAGTAGATTAGAATTTAGGGAATAAAAGGAGGAAGAATGATGAACCTAGGCGCCTTGACTTGTTTGATAGTATCATATTTAGGCTTTGGCATGTGTAGTATCTTCCCTATGTTTTAAAGTTGATCATGATGCCTTTATATATTGGATAGCATGTTTTGTGGCACCTATGTTTCATTTACTTGACTTATATTCAATTTGTGCTTAATGCTTAATATCTCGTGGCTTTGTGAATACTTGCATTAGTTGAGAGTCGGAATATGACTGTCCCTTAGTGAGTCATGTTCCATGTGTGGTAAGGTTTTTGTGTAGTCTATGAATTGTACTTGTGTCTAGAACTTGCCCTATATGTGAGTTGAAGCGAAATTTTAGGTGATGCTCGGTTTGAGAAATGATTTTAGGATTTCTTTGATCTTTTTGAGCTTATTGCTTACCATAAATAAAATTTATCTCCAGTTAACTCTTTTGAGCTTGTAAACCTTTTATTTGGCACCCACATTACGAGCATATATCCTTTTGTTCTTAATTTAAACTTTTGATCATTTTACCTCTTAAAGCACTTTAATTGTGAAATGAGCGCTAAAGGAAGTAAGGAGGGATTTGGGTGGCTTTTGAGTGGAACCAATGAAAGGGAGAAATGTGCACTTATTTTGTAAAATAATACGCCACTAGCAAAAATTAAAAATAGAAAAAAAAATAAGAATAGTTGAAGAAAAAGGAGAAACATATGTAAAAAAATAAAAATAAAATATAGATGAATAAATTGTTGACTTTTCCTTAAAGAAAAAGAAAATATTTTTGGGGGTGATATTGTTTGTAAAATTGAAGTGGAATGAAGAATTTGCGCTCAACGTTTATCATGTGATGTGTTAAAGTGCCTAGGAGGGTTAGCTACTATTCCAAAAATATATCCTACCCGTCCCTTAGCCCACATTACAACCATGAAAAATTCCTAATTAGATTTTAGATCGAGCGAGCTTATATTAGTAGAGATTTACATTAAGGGCAAGCCTATGATACCAATTGCATGCATATGACTTCTTTGTGAGAGTGAGAGATTTGTTTTATATACAAGTGAGTCCTTAAACTATATTTGATCAAGAGATTCAGATGTGTGGATTTAACTTACTCTCTTTGCTTTTGTTGTGAGGGAACATGGTTTCATGAGGGCTAGGTAACTGTCACGACCCGATTTACCCTCCGAAAGGTATCGTGACGGCACCTAGTCTCTACGACTAGGCAAGCCTAATTGCGGAAAAGAGATTAAATAGAAGCAGTAAAATAAAGACGGAATAAAGTAAATCTACTAATGAAACATCGCCACTTGGCACGCACAACATATAACTTCCCAAAACCCGGAGTATCACAAACAGTCACAAGCTTCTAAAACTACTGTAGCTCTAACAAAAACTAGAAAAATACATAAGAACGTTTCTACAAGATAGAATAGAAGGAGACTCGGAGGATTCTGCGGACGTGGCAGAAATACCTTGCAGTCTCCCAGAATCAGCAGCAACAGCTAACCACGAGGCTGATAGCTCGTACCTGGATATGCACACGAAAACATGTGCAGGAAAGGGCATGAGTACACCACATTTGGTACCCAGTAAGTGCCAAGCCTAACCTCGATCAAGTATTGACGAGGTCAGGTTAAGGCTCTACCGGATTTCTAAATAAGTTAGTTTAAAACAGTACAAAAGATAGGTAATGTCTACATATAAATAGTTTAAGAAAAACAATATAAGTTTACAGTAAGAAAATCCTTGGCTCAACATAATATATATCACAAAGTGGAATCGCCCGGGATACCGTCCCGCAGTTCCAAATGATTATGCAGTACAGGGGGAAAGCTCTCGGAATACGTTCGTAGTCCCAATTTAAATATGCAGTACAGGGGGAAAGCTCCCGGAATACGTCTGTAGTCCCAATTTAAATATGAAATGCGAATGAATGCCAGATAAGGTTTATTTAAACGGTTCAGGAGAAAAATCACATGCAAAACACAGGATAGGACTAATCATTCCGACAAGTCCCAAAAGTAGAAATAAACATGGGGAAGGTAGTTATTAGGGGATAGGGGCGCTACTCTCAAAACGACCATCCGGGTCGCTATATTCTCCCCCTCTTAAGAAAATCGTTCGTCCTCGAATGAGTATAGAGACATACCTGAAGCTGTGAAAAGATGCGGGTACTTATTGCGCATATTCTGCTCCATCTCCCAAGTAGCCTCCTTGATCGGCTGACCCCTCCGCTGAACCTTGACTGATGCAATATTCTTTGACCTGATCTTTCTAACCTGTCTATCCAATATAGCTACTGGCTCCTCAACATCTGATAGATCCTTTTCCAACTAAACTGAACTGAAATCCAAAACATGAGTCGGGTCACCGTGATACTTCCGGAGCATAGAGACGTGGAATACCGGATGAACTCCTACTAGGTTGGGAGGCAAGGCTAGCTCATAAGCAACCTCCCCAACACGCTGCAACACCTCAAAAGGACCAATGAATCTTGGACTCAGCTTACCCTTCTTCCCGAACCTCATGACGCCCTTTATAGGCGATACCTGAAGCAAAATCCAATCACCAGCCATAAATGCCAAATCCCAAACCTTCCGGTCCGCATAACTCTTCTGCATGGACTGAGCTGTGCGAAGTCTCTCCTGAATCACCTTAACCTTGTCCAGGGCATCCTGGACCAAATCTGTACCCAACAATCGGGCCTTGCCCGGCTCAAACCATCCCACTAGGGACCGGCACTGTGTACCATACAAAGCCTCATACGACGCCATCTGAATGTTGTACTGGTAGCTGTTATTATAAGCAAACTCTACAAGTGGCAAGTATCAGTCCCATGACCCTCCAAAATTCATCACACAGGCACGGAGCATATCCTCAAGAATTTGAATCGTGCGCTCAGACTGCCCATCTGTCTGAGGGTCAAAGACTGTACTCAACTCTACCCTGGTGCCTAGCTCCTGCTGAACGGCTCTACAAAACCATGAAGTGAACTGTGTACCTTTGTCTGAAATGATAGATACTGGAATACCGTGGAGGCGAACAATCTCCCTGATATAAATCTCCGCCAACCTCTCGGAGGAGTATGTAGTCAACACTGGAATGAAATGGGCTGACTTGGTCAGCCGATCCACAATCACCCAAATAGCATCGGACTTTTTCAAAGTCCGAGGAAGTCTAACCACAAAGTCCATGATGATCCGCTCCCACTTCCACTCTGGAAGCCCAATCTGCTGAAGTAACCCTCCTGGCCTCTGATACTCATATTTGACTTGCTGATAGTTGAGACACTTGGCCACAAACTCCACTATATCCTTTTTCATCCTTCTCCACCAATAGTGCTGTCTCAGATCCTGGTACATCTTCGCGGTACCCGGATGAATGGAATAGCGCGAGCTATGGGCCTCCTCAAGAATAAACTCCCGAAGCCTATCCACATTGGCCACACAGATCCGACCCTACATCCTTATCACACCGTGATCTCCTATAGTCATATACCTGGCGTCACCTCGCCGAACCCTGTCCTGAAGAACCAAAAGGTGAGGATCATCATACTGGTGCTCTCGAATGCAATAATAAAGAGAAGATCGAGCCACCACACAAGCTAAAACCTGGCAAGGCTCTGAAAGATTCAATCTCACGAACTGACTGGCTAAGGACTGAACATCTAAGGCTAAGGGCCTCTCAACTGCCGGAAGATATGCCAAACTCCCCAAACTCTCCGCCCGGCGACTCAAGGCGCCGGCCACCACGTTGGCCTTCCCTGGGTGGTGTAATATAGTGATGCCATAGTCCTTTAGTAACTCCAACCATCTCACATGGAACACCGTACAAATAATGATGCCAGATCTTCAGGGCGTGAACAATCGCATCGTGACGCCAGATTTGATACCAACTTTTCACGACCCGATTTACCCCCCGAAATGAATCTTGACGGCACCTAGTATCTACGACTAGGTAAGCCTAATTACGGAAAAGAGATTAAATAGAAGCAATAAAATAAAGACGGAATAAAGTAAATCTACTAATGAAACATCGCCACTTGGCACGTACAAAATATAACTTCCCAAAACCCGGAGTATCACAAACAGTCACAAGCTTCTAACACTACTGTAGCTCTAACAAAAACTGAAAAATTACATAAGAACATTTTTACAAGATAGAATAGAAGGAGACTCGGAGGATTATGCGGACGCCGCAGAAATACCTTGCAGTCTCCCGGAATCAGCAGCAGCTAACCACGAGGGTGATAGCTTGTACCTGGATTTGCACACGAAAACATGTGCAGGAAAGGGCATGAGTACACCACATTTGGTACCCAGTAAGTGCCAAGCCTAACCCCGGTCAAGTAGTGACGAGGTCAGGTTAAGGCTCTACCGGATTTCTTAAGTCAGTTTAAAATAGTACATAAGATAGATAATGTCTACAGTAAACAATTTAAGAAAAATAATATAAGTTTACAGTAAGAAAATCCTTGGCTCAACATAATATATATCACAAAGTGGAATCGCCCGGGATACCATCCTGTAGTTCTAAATGATTATGCAGTACAGGGGGAAAGCTCCCGGAATACGTATGTAGTCCCAATTTAAATATGTATTACAGGGGGAAAGCTCCCGGAATACGTCTATAGTCCCAATTTAAATATGCAGTACTGGGGGAAAGCTCCCGGAATACGTTCGTAGTCCCAATTTAAATATGAAATGCGAATGAATGCCAAATAAGGTTTATTTAAACAGTTCAGGAGAAAAATCACAGGCAAAACACATGATAGGACTAACTAAACATGGTGCACATAGTATCAAATAGGAAATTCAGGTAAAACAGGTAGCCATGCTCCTTCCTACTATAACTACACAATTAGCACACTAAACAGTGAAATAAGAGTGAAATGATTTATGGCATGGAAGGAAAATGGAATTTTAGCAACAATGGCCCGTGCACGTACTCGTCACATAACGTACACGACGCCCATACAACAAATAGTATCAAAACAACCTAAGGGGAAGTCCCCAATACAGAGTTAGGAAAGCCACTTACCTCGATTACTCTACTCACTCAAAACCACGCTCTTGCCATGAGTACCCGATTCCGAATGGCCCAAATCTATTCAATTCAATTGCATAATGTAAATATTATTGTAAGAAATCGATCTAGCTAATTAGTTCAAGGCTAATGCGCGAAATTAGGAAAATTTTCCAAAAATTCCCTCGGGCCCACGTCTCGGAATCGAGTGAAAGTTATAAATTTAGAACACCCATTCACTCACGAACTCACTCAAACAAGAATCATCGAAAAAAAACGTCAAAATCTCATTAATTTCTCGGATTTCTATTTGGGTAATCTTCCTCCCATTTTCATGGGTTTTCACCCAAATTTATTGATTGCATGGAAGAAATTACTATAGATTAATGATATACAAGTGAAATAAGGTTAGGAGTTGTTACCTATGAATCTTGTCCTCAAAACCTGCTCAAAATCGCCTAATCCCGAGCTCCAAATCATTTTTGGAAGATATAAATTTCAAGCCCTCGAATTTGGTATAAACTGCCCAGTGATCTCGCACCTGCGCCCCCTTGGACCGCACATGCGGTAAAAAATCCTTAAGTGGGCTGGAACCGCACCTGCGATCACTGAGCCACATCTGCGGTACTCTTGCCGCACCTGCGAGCCTGGCTGACCCAAGATAATTCCTCATCTGTGATGGCACCCTCCGCACCTGCGTGTCCGCACCTGCGGCTTCTCTTCCGCAGGTGCGAAACACCAACACCAACAATGCTTCAGCTGGTTTTAAGTTCAAAACCCATCCCGTTGAACATCCGAAGCATCTCCGAGGCCTCCGGGACCTCAACAAAACTTGCCAACCAGTCCTAATACCTTATCCAAACTTAGTCGAGCCTTCAAAACACATCACCTAACATCAAAATCACCAATTATGCATGGATTCAAGCCTAAGAACTCATGAAATTTCCATAATCTACAAGCGATTCCAAAACACGTCAAAACTAGTCCAAATGACCTAAATTTTACACACAGGTCATAAAATAACACTACGGATCTACAACCACTCTCGGAATTCCATTCCGAGCCCGATATCAAAACTTCACCTATCGGACGAAATCTCCGAAATTCTAACTTTCGCCAATTCAAGCCTAAATCTACTACAGACCTGAAAAACCCATTCCGAACACATTCCTAACTCCGAAATCACCCAACAGAGCTAACGGAGTCGACGAAATCACATTGCGGACCCGTCTTCCCACAGTTCCAACTACGGTCTAATTTCTAAAACTTGAACTCATATATAGGGACTATGTGTCCAAAAACTCTCAGAAATTCATGACTAATCATTCCTACAAGTCCCAAAAGCAAAAATAAACATGGGGAAGGTAGTTATTAGGGGATCAGGGTGCTAACTCTCAAAACGACCGTCCCGATCATTACAGTAACGTTATTGGACTTCTCTATGATGTTGAGTGTTCAAGCCTTGAGTGCACTGTGACATTTAGTCAGTTTTGACGCTAGGATTGTTATGAGCACGTTGTTTTTATTGTGAATATTGTTGAAGAATGGCATAAGTAAAGGGAAATGTAAGTGATTGCATATGCTACAGTTTAATTGTTGCTATCAACCATGATCATTGGTGTAGTGTGCTTCAAATGTATAAATATAAAGTGCTCAAGAATAGTGTGAAGCTAACACTTGTCTCAAAAATTCTCCACCTAAACAAGACTCCCAAATATTTTACGGCTACATTATATATGCTACTAAATAGAAGGAAGGATCATCAATTTATAAAAGTCTTCTTTCATTCTTTCCCAAGGTCGTTTGGATATTTTGCCAATCGACTCACATTCTCTTTCATACGGATATATATTTTTAAAAATTCATCACAGTGTGATTCCATTATCGTTTTAACATGAATGCCAGAATTTTTTGCTTTTTAAGAAATCGATGTGCTTTGCTAATGGTAGCATATCTAATGAAAATAAAATCAATTATCTTTGGTTCTATTTTCATCCTTTTGGGTTTAAAACCTGCACTTTTGCCGCACATTTTGAAGTAACTCAAGTTGGATTTTCTTCATTTCCATTTCTCATATAGAATAAAGTGAGTTTTGTAATGGGTGATTCGATATAAAATTCGGTTAGCTAAGTCTCTTATAGTTTTCTTCTAAAATATGGGGATATGTCTTGTTTATATTTGAGTGTAGAGTCTCAAAATACTTTAATAGTTGAAGAAGATCGCTCTACTAATTGGCGAAGATTACTCTAGTAGTTGAGAAAGATTGCTTTAGTGTTTGAGAAAAATTGCTTTAGTAGTTATTGCATTATGAATGCAAAAGTTTCCGAGTTTGTTGTTGACGGCCTAGTTTTGGTGAGGTACACCTTTACTGAGCCTCCAACACTCCCTTGTAGGAAGACAGGGGTAAACCCGAACTTATCAATAAAACACTCATCATTTCCTTGAATAATCAATTTTTTTCTTTCTGCAATTTCATTGGATTGGGCGTGCAAGAGAAATTTGTTTGATGAATAATACCATATTCTAAGCATATTTGTTCAAAAGGAGTTTCATATTCACCACCCAAATCACTTCTTATCATTTTTATTTTCTTGTTAAGTTGCGTTTTAATTTCGTTTTTTGTATTGCTTGAATGCATCTATTGCTTCATCTTTACTACTAAGTAAGTAATCATAACAGTATCTAGTGATATTATCAATAAAAATAATGTAATACTTCTTTTCATAGCGAGATGGTATTGACTTCATATCACAAATATTTGTATGTATTAAGTGTAAAAGTTCAGAATTCCTTTCAATTGACTTGTAAGAATGTTTAGCTTACTTAGATTCAACACATATTTGATATTTTTTTAATTGCATTCAAACTTAGGCAATACTTTCAAATTAATCATTGTGTGCAAGGTTTTATAATTAACACATCTCAAATGTGTATGGCACATATTATTTGACTCAAGTAAGTAAGAAAAAGCTAAAATTTTATTATTGTCAAGCTAAAAGTTCTTTCTTATAACAACTTTGTCAGATACAAATATGTACTTAAACCCGTTCTTGAAGAGATGTGAGGTAGAGAATAAATTCTTAATTATTTAAAGACCATGGATAACTTTGATCAGAGTCACTACCTTGTCAAAAATTATCTTTAAAAAATTTCACATCCTTCAATCTTGGCCGTTGAAGAATCTATAGTAAGCGTCTTTTCGGGTGCAACAAGAGAATATGCCGCAAATGCTTCTATAATAGCACAAACATAGCGAGTGGCTCCATCAATCCACCATTTCTTTGGATTTCCTACCAAGATGCATTCAGAAAGCATATCACACAAGTCATCAGTCTTCTTGTTCTTTTCAACCATATTCGCTTGATCTTTTTTTTTGTTCTTCTTTGGAGCACGACAATTTACAAACTTATATCCAACTTTACCTTAGTTGTAGAAATTTTCTTTGAAACTCTTCTTGCTCGGATTATTTTTTGGTCAAGAAGGCTTCTTCCTTTTTTTATCTTGTGAAGTATCTTCAATAATATTTCCCATGATCGTTGAATTTTCACGAACCTTCTTTTCTGCAGCGTTATTGTCCTCTTCGATCCTCAATCGTACAATGAGATCTTCGAGAAACATCTTCTTGATTTTTTGTTTTAAGTAATTTTTGAAGTCCTTCGATAGAGGAGGAAACTTCTCAATCAATGACGCTACTTGAAACACTTCATTTATGACCAAACTATAAATAAAAAATATATTAGTAATAATATAATTAATACTTTCAATAAAAATATTAATTCAGGTTATACCTTCAACAAGAAGTTCACGGGTAATCACTTATAATTTTAGGACTTGGGTAATAACAGACGTGCTATCTACCATTTTATAGTTCAGAAATTTTGCGGCTACAATCTTCTTCAACCTGACCTCTTCAGTTTTATATTTCTTTTCAAGCGCAATTCACATATCTCTTGACGTCTCCACATTAGTCTATATGTTATACAAATCATCTCCATGCCCAAAGAATACAATTCTTGCATAATAGACCAGAGTGCTTCTAAGCCTCAGCTACAAGAAGAAGTTCATTATCGGATCTTCGTACTGGAGAAATTGTGACGTCTTTCTTAATAAACACATGTAGGCTTAGGGTAGTCAAATAGAATTTTTATGTTGCTGCTAGCTGTAGAAATCAATGTCGCTTTTTTTGGGCTTTTTCTACGGGTGCCAATGCCAGTGCACGTGTTGTTCAGCTTGCCGACGCATTGATAGTCACCATAGGAACATATTGATTTTTGTTCTCATTTGTCATTTCTATAAAACAAACTAACATAAACGAATTTAATATATGGTAAAGTTTGTATATCTTCAAACAGAATAAAATTGGAGTAGAAAATCACGTAGATTTTAGTCTCCAATATAGTAAAAAATCATTAGGATTTTAATCTTCAAAGAAAAAATAATAAACAAAATAGAATAACGTTAACACTTAAAATACATAGTAGAAAAGCACGGAGGTTTCAAAACTCGGAGTAGAAAACCATACGGGTTTTAGTCTCCAAACACGGAGTAGAAAATCACAAAGGTTATAGTTTCCAGAATAGTGTATAAAATAGGAATACAAAATATAAAAATTAAGTTCGATAAGCTTGTCATCTTTCTGTACTTGTAAACTAAAACTCTATAAACTTAAAAAAACAAAGAACAAGATGGAGAAGAAACAAAATTATATCTGAACTCACTGAATTCACAATGCTTTCTTAAGGAACTTAATTCCCTCCTAGTACCCAAGGTTTATGATTAATTTCTAGGATAAAACATGAAAACCTCACTAGTGTAGTTGTACTTCAAATTCTAGTGACCAACGAACTCAAAAATTTGTAGCATCAAACTTTGAAGAACTTACCATTTAATATATAAAATAATGCAGAGAGAGAGGGAAAAAGAGAGAGAACTTTAGAAGTTTTTGTAAGAAATCTGAGAGAATGACCAGATATTTATAGAAAAATGTTTGAGTTGAATGAAAAGGTATAACTAAAATTTTCCAGCCTTTTAGGCGACCTTTCACAAAAATGGCTATTACGTAAACAACTATTTTTGCAAAAATAAAATGAAAAAATAAAATCGGAGGCAACATTAAATTATCATTATGAAAATGGTTATTAAATGTTAATAAAATATTAATATTAACAAATAAAGTTGACCAAAAAATTAGTCAATCAGTTGAGTGACGACGTGAGACTTGTCTTCTCAACTCTTTAAGAGATAAATAAAGTACAATTGTATATAAAGTTTCAAATATCTCTTCCTCCAATGTGGGACAATATTTTTTTATAATGAGGGAAATTTAAAATTTTATTTTCCCCTACATTTTCCATTCACACCACTTTTAGCTAAAACTCAACAAAACCAAAAATACAAATGTAACATAGGTGATAGGAGTATGTAGCAATCCAATATTTTGATATTTGATTTTATCCAGTTATAGAAGCAAAAACCATAAAGTTTTTAAGAATCTTGATTCCTCAACTCATAAAATCAAATTTATACATTATTAATCATATCTAAATGGATTGACAAAACTATGTAGACTAATGTTAATTCTTCACCAACTTGGAATAATCTTATTGAGAAAAGGGTAGGAAGCGTAAATTAAAATTATATACAACGATTGAATTTAATAATGTGAAAGGAAAATTATTTTATTGTATCTCTGAGAGCTCTCAATAAAATCTCCACTTTTCTTCGCACATAAAATAAGTTAGTAATACCCCTATTTATAATAATGCAAAATCAATGTCAACTAGAAACATAAAAGTCTATTCCTATATTAATTCTGACTACAAATCCTATTTAGACATGAAGTAAATAAGGCAAAATACATAAAGGACCCATTTAAGTTGTCTCTAACGATCAATCGAACACCTCAACTGAGGCTATTTTCAGCGAAACACTTTATTTATTCACAAAAGAAGATCAACTAAACACCTGATCATGTCAACCTCATCACGTGGAATGCACTCTCTGAGATGTGAGTTGCCTATCCAAAATTAGGTTTTTTCTTTTCTTTTCCTAAAATAATTTGGACCCCACCTAATTTTCACACCTCCTTCTCCTTTAATTTATTAAAGATTCAGTTTGTTAAATATACAAACTTCTTTGCTAACCAAGAGAATTTATGATGGAGTTTTTGTTCTTATCCAGATTATTCATCGTGAAAAAGACGAAATTAAAGCGTGCAATGAGATTTACAAGAATAGAGAGGCCATGAAATACTTCATTATTTGGGGGGAAGGGGGAGGGGGTGTCACGGCCCAAAAATCACAGTTCATGATGGCACCTAACTTGACCTGTTGGGAAAGTCAATTAACAAAATATCCAAACCAAATGAACTTATAGGAAATTAAAATAGGATTTTTTTTTAATCTGAACTATTACAAATTTACCCAAGAACTGGTATTATGAATCATGAGCTTCTAGGATTTAGGATTTACAAAGCAAATATAAATAATCACACGATCTGTTTGAAAACTATATGAACAGATTAATAATGTCAAAAACTACCAAGGACTAGTGACAGCCTCTATCCAGAATACACGAACATCTTCAAGGTCAGCCCCCGACTTCTTCAGTAGCTCTGCTCTAATAGTCTGCACAGAGTGTGCAGAAGTGCAGTATCAGTATAACCGACCCCATGTACATGTAAGTATCTTGACTAACCCCGTCGAAGTAGTGACGAGGCTTTTAGTTAAAAGATGCTATTTAATAAAAACCATAATGTAAACTATGCGACAGAATAATAAAATAGAATACACAATGCAACTGCACAAAACAATAATATAGTACCAGAAAGAATCACAAGTCAACAGTTTTCAACATCTTAATCGGCCCTTTCCTTAGAAGGAAAGCCCATGAATCACAACAATTTCCTCAAAACTTTCATAGTGTGAAAGAAGTACTCAAGACATCAAATCTAGCGGCACGACAATATCCTTCGTGCATTTATCTTATCCTCACTATATATGTGTAAAACAGTTACAACCAAATGATAGAAATACCGATAATAGAAATGACAAGGAAGGGAATATGCAATCAGTAATAATAAACAGGAATGCACAGACGAACATCAGTGATAGACTTAGCAGAGAGCATAGAATTAATGACCACAATTAGGGAAAAGATTATAATTTATCCTAACTAGCATGATGAAGGCGTGAAGATGTACATAAGAAATAAGAGGAGGGGAGAGGGGTGCATGTTCTTGATAATGCAATAATAGAGCATGAATGGCCAACATGGGAGAAGACTCGTGCCTAAGTGCAGCAAAATAGATATGACATGGATGCAATCATAGCAGGAAGTAAGTAAAATGTTTACAAGTTAAACAAATAGAAGTCATAGGCAACACAACAACGATATAGATAGAGAATGAGGACAGAACAGTGACGACAAGTCACATAAGAACCACAAATATGACGGTAATAATTCAAGGTAAGACATGAAGATATATACAAGAAAAGATTATCATAACATGATGCATGTCTCTCGTCCTCACTTGCACAGAAACACCCTCCGTGCCATAACCTCATAATGATACAAAAATATAAAAGTATAAATGCAATGGCACGGCATCACCCTTCGTGGTTTACTCACAAATGACATGGCACGACATCACCCTTCGTTCTTTTACTCTCCATAACATGGCACGACATCACCCTTCATGCTTTACACTCTTACTCACATGATAATGAATATAAAATGGCATGACATCACCCTTCGTGCTTTACACTCTTCCTCGCATGATAATGAATATAAAATGGCACGACATCACCCTTCATGCTTTACACTCTTCCTCACATGATAATAAATATGAAATGGTATGGCATCACCCTTCGTGCTTTAAAATCTTCCTCATATGATAATGAATATATAATAGCACGGCATCGCTCTTCGTGCTTTACACTCTTCCTCACCAAGCATATGAATATCAATAAAATGGCAAGGCAAGAAGTACATATAACATCAAGGAGAGCGATCAACGAATATTCCAAACAAGTTCTCAATTACTGCTTTACAAGCCAAAAATGATTCAATGAAACCCTCAAGGGCCATATAATTCAAGTACTTCCATAAACCCAACAATTTATCAACAACACAAGTATGGAATCTAGCAATGTATTAACGATTATGCATAGAGATGGCCGAATTAGACACATCAATGTATCCTAAGAATTTCCATCACATTGATTAAGCTATATTAGGCTAAGTCTCGACTATAACATTTTACACTACGTTCTTAATATCTAGAAGTCATGTGAGGCATGAAGCAAGAAGGTTATGAAATTCTACAAGACACAATTATAACATAATCTACCCCGAGCATGATTAACACTGGCACATACCATATGCTCGTTACCTCACATATGTATCACCCTCGCATGTAGCAAACAATGACAAATAGGAGGAAAAATTCCCCCAACAAAGTTAGGCAAAATATTTACCACGAACAAGTCAATTACAATACCGAGCAAGCCAAGCGATGGTCCAAAAATACCATCTCGCGCGTTCCGACCTCCGAACGGCTCGAAACTAACCAAAAACAACTCAAATACATCAAACAATGCTAAAGGAACCAATCTCAATTGAAAAAGATCGAATCTTTAATCAAAAGGCCCAAAATCAGCCAAAAAGCTCAACCCCGGCCCGCACCTCGGAACCCGACAAATCACATAAAATCTGACAACCCATTCAATCACGAGTCCACCCATACTAATTTCACTCAAATCCGACTCTGAATCGATGTTCAAAACTTAAAAATTCACTTTATAAAACTTTAGGCAAAACCCCCCAAATTTCACTTTTTGAAATCATCAATCAGATCCCAAAAACGAAGATGGATTAATGAAATATAACCAAAACCGAGTAGAGAACACTTACTCCAATCCATATGGTGAAAATATCCTCCAAAATCGCACAAATTCGAGCTTCCCAACTCAAAATATGACCAACTGAACAAATTCTTATTTTATATATTTTTTTCTGCCAGCTATTCTGCCTCGTTTCTCATTCCAAACGATCTCGAAACTCGCTTTTTATGCCTCCAATGGTTTACTTGTGAAATTCTAGTCAAGTTAGGCTCTTGAATCACTCAATTTGACTTTATATTGAAGGAGATATGTTAGTTTCAATAATTGGAAATAGTGAAGATTTTTAAATACGAAGTCAATGGCAATTTCATAATTAATCTGACAAAATTTGGCAACCCAATTCTTAGTAAAATGACCATAAAATCCTCATACGATGTCCAAATTGGACGATTCTTTTTTCTACGGGTCCGTAATTACGATATGGACCTAATTCTTCATTCAAAACAGAAATCAGAGCTCATTTTTTCAATATTATATCATTTATGCTTGAAAAACGATGTCGAAACATGAAGAACGAGCGCAACACAACCCAAACCTATCTGAAACTTACTCGAGCCCCCCGGGACCATGTTCAAACATAGCAACAAGTCCCATAATATAACACGGACTTACTCGAGCCCTCAAAATACCGAGCGAAGTACAGATACTCAAAACGACCTGTCAGGTCGTCACATCCTCCACCACTTAAACACACGTGCATCCTCGAACATGCCAACAGTCTTCCCAAAGCTATTAAACCATGGTGTAACCTCACTAAACACAACCCCGGGGGTGATCCTCGTCACCCTGATCCACATAAGCCCACCAACATAACACCATCAGAGATCCATGTTTCAACCTTTGTCCTTAAATCTAAGAACCCCATTTTTTCATCCAGAATTTATTACAAGATTCGAATCCCACACCTCCACATTGTACAAGTCTGAACCAGTTGTATCAAATCATGACACTCACAGTAGGAACTCCTGACTCCCATTACTGCCCAAAACCGGTGCCGCTAACAAACCTCATATCGATTAAGACCTCGTTCAAAACCTCTATACAACCGATTATGAAAGAAACACGCATAACTGCTTAACCACTCATCTGATCAATAATCCAAGAAACTCACTTGCACGACCAGGGCCATTGTCCAAATCCTCAACAAACTATAGTGTTATTCCTAAAAAAAATCACAATACAATAACGCAAATCTCAGGTCTAGAAACCTCATCTCAGCCAACACAAGCAACCACACCGACCAATATCAACAATAATCATATGGAGCCACACACGACCCGATTCAGTACACTAACAAGTAATAATTCAGATATGACAGATAACAGTAAGAAAACCAAATAAGAAAACTACTAAGCAAATTAAACAGGCAGGGAAATTTTAGCACTTTACTATGAACTATTCTCAACAAGGTGAAAGAAAAATACACAAAATAGACTTAATGAGCCACATTTCATCACTGTACTGTTGCGCGTACAACCCGATCCCATCATATCAATCCACATAGGGTACCCATCGAGCCATAATATTCGGGTCCACTGATCACATGTGCTTCAACATCGAGCATAACAGGGTGCACAAAATATAACTGTAGGAAAAATCATTAGGAACAAACAATACTGAGAAAGACAAGCACATATATGTTGCAACAAGCTAAGCAACATCACAAAGGTCACCTCGGCCCTAGTGCCATGAGGCCTAAACTGAGTCACAATATGTGTGCGAAGAATCATGTAGCCCTCACAATCCATCATAGCATAAGAGAGAAACATATAACATAAACCAAGGCGCGAATAACATCCATTTCGCCCGATGGTATACATGTGGCAACTACTATGCAAGAGCAAGCAAATTCAATTTGATACAGAGTGCACACCCTTACTGGGCTCAAAATAATCCCCAAACCAAATTTCGATCATCCCCAAACATGTAATGGCTTTCCAACAGTCTATAGCGACATTTCCATAACACCTACCATTAATCATCCAATTTTCCACACTCCTTCACAACTCGCGATCAAGGAATAGTCTTCCAACAAGAACATTCAATCTCTGAGCCTCACGAATACCAAAAATTTTCCTGCCCAGTCTCAACACCGCTTCCCAAATAGCTGACATGTAACTCATACTACATCATCCCTTGGAAATGCACCCATAAATCAAAACACTATGTATCTGCCAATAGGCGCTCCCTGAAAACACATAGTGCCAGCAAAACCTCAAATACCAGAAATCGTCCGTACCATCAAGAACTCATATCCTCCCCTTCAAAACTAACTGCAACCTTGTACATGCAACCTTTCAGCCCACACGGCATATTGCTTCAAACATGCTAATTTGCAACACTACGAAAGTCTCACAGTCAACTCTGAACCATAAGCATTATAGCTCTTATACCTGTAGAAAGCATCAACTCCGACCGTGATCATAACCATGATAAGTTCTTCAGATCTTAGTAACACATTATCAAGTAATCAGGACCAATCGCCTCTAACTCAATCGAGTCACGTAGACTGTCAACCCGAAAGTAGCTCAATCCGATATGACCGCCCTAAGGGAACTTCTTGGGATTTCGAAACCATTTCTTGCATCACTCCAACATTGACATGTATAATCTTCTTGACAAGGAAACACCACAGATCCAATTAACATTCACTTCCATTTTCAAGCCCACCCGTAGACAAATTCAAAAGCCCTTAAAGGCTACATAAAACCTGGAACTTGCCAGAACCTTCTCGATAACCACTCATCTTACTGTGATCTTCAATACATAGCTAATACGCGTCAAGCAACTTGTGCTACACTAGCATATGCCCGTTCAAAGAAATAACCAAGCAATCTCCCGGTCCGGAAATTGATACGGCCCATGACCCTACAATCCGATTGTCAGTAGCAGTCTCCACCACTTAGCTCGAATCCATAGAACACCCCATCTGCAACCCAAAGTACCATAAGCAAATTGAACACCTCATCACCTGAGAATCTTCCCAAATCTACGTTTACCAACCAGACATATGAACCCGCCTCATACCCCAAATGCACGACTAGAAGGTTTAACATTGCATCTGCTTCTGAGGCTAGAAAACACATCGTGATGATAATCAAACATCCATAGCCCTTCGTAATCTATCTGCAGCATCACCGATCATCGCCACATAGCAAATACTGAGCGCACAACATCACATATGAGAGATCGAGAAGACTCAAAGTCATAGGTTTCAAGCTGAAACAAGGACGCACGATAAGGAAAGAAAAAAGGGAAATTTTCCTAATTCCATGTAGCCTCCCGAAGATAGGTATGGACGTCATCATACCGATCTGCAGGACTCTACTAGACACTTACTCATGACTCGTAGAACCTACGAACCTAGTGCTCTGATACCACCTTGTCACGACCTAAAAATAATAGGTCATGATGGCACACAGACCCACTAGGAAAGCCATTAACAAAATATCCAAACCAAATGAACTTATAGGAAATTAAAATAGGATTTTTTTAATCTGAACTATTACAAATTTACCCAAGAACTGGTAGTACGAATTATGAGCTTATAGGATTTAGCTAATCACACGATCTGTTTGAAAACTACATGAACATATTAATAATGTCTAAAACTACCAAGGACTAGTGGCAGCTTCTATCCAGAATACACGAACATCTTCAAGGTCAGCCCCCGACCTCTTCAGCATCTCCGCTCTAATAGTCTGCACAGAGTGTGCAGAAGTGCAGTATCAGTACAACCGACCCCATGTACTGGTAAGTATCTTGACTAACCCCATCGAAGTAGTGGCGAGGCTTTTAGCTAAAAGATGCTCCTAATAAACACTATAATGTAAACTAGCAATAGAACTATGCGACATAATAATAGAATAGAGTACACAATGCAATTGTACAAAACAATAAAATAGTACCAGAAAGAACCACAATTCAACAATTTCCAACATCTTAACCGGTCCTTTCCTTAGAAGGAAAGCCCATGAATCACAATAATTGCCTCAAAACTTTCATAGTGTAAAAGAAGTACTCAAAACATCAAATCTAGCTGCACGACAACACCCTTCGTGCATTTATCTTATCCTTACCATATATGCGTAAAACAGTACCAACCAAATGATAGAAATACCTATAATAGAAATGACAAGGAAGGGAATATGCAAGCAGTAATAATAAACGGGAATGTACATATGAACATCAGTAACAGGCTAGGCAGAGAGAATAGAATTAATGACCACAATTAGGGAAAAGGTTATAATTTCATCTAACTAGCATGGTGGAGGCGTGAATATGGACATAACAAATAAGAGGAGGGGAGAGGGGTGGATGTTCTTGATAATGCAACAATAGAGCATGAATGACCAACATGGGAGAAGACTCGTGCCTAAGTGCAGCAAAACAGATATGATATGGATGCAATCATAACATCAGGAAGTAAGTATGGTGTTTACCAGTTAAACAAATAGAAGGCATAGGCAAAACAAAAATAATTTAGATAGAGAATAAGGATAGAACAGTGACGACAAGTCACATAAGAACCACAAATACGATGGTAATAATTCAAGGTAAGACATGAAGATATATACAAGAAAAGATTATGATAACATGATGCACGTCTCTCGTCCTCACTTGCACCGAAACACCCTTCGTGCTATGATCTCACAATGATACAAAAATAAAATTATAAATACAATGGCACGGCATCACCCTTCGTGCTTTACTCACAAATGACATGGCACGGCATCACTCTTCGTGTTTTTACTTTCACTAACATGGAACAGCATGAACCTTCGTGGTTTACACTCTTCCTCACACGATAATGAATATAAAATGGCATGGCATCACCCTTCATGCTTTACACTCTTCCTCACATGATAATGAATATAAAATGGCATGGCATCACCCTTCGTGCTTTACACTCTTCCTCACATGATAATGAATATAAAATGGCACGGCATCACCCTTCGTTCTTTTACACTCTTCCTCACATGATAATGAACATAAAATGGCACGGCATCACTCTTCTTGCTTTACACTCTTTATCACCAAGCATATGAATATCAATAAAATGGCAAGGCAGGAAGTATATATAACATCGAGGAGAGTGATCAACGAATATTCCAAACAAGTTCTCAATTACTGCTTTACAAGCCAACAATGATTCAATGAAACCCTCAAGGGCCATATAATTCAAGTACTTCCACAAATCCCACAATTTATCAACAATATAAGTATGGAATCTAGCATCTAAAAAATATCAGTCATAGCAACGTATTAACGATTATGCATAGAGATGGCCGAATTAGACACATCAATGTATCCTAAGAATTTCCATCACATTGATTAAGCTATATTAGGGTAAGTCTCGACTCTAACATTTTACAATACATTCTTAATATCTAGAAGTCAAGTGAGGCATGAAGCAAGAAGGTTATGAAATTCTACAAGACACAATTATAATATAATCTACCCTCGAGCATGATTTACCCTGGCATATACATATACGCTCATCACCTCACATATGTATCACCCCCGCATGTAACAAACGATGACAAATAGGAGGAAAAATTCCCTCAGTAAAGTTAGGTAAAACACTTACTTCGAACAAGTCAATTACAATATCGAGCAAGCCAAGCGATGGTCCAAAAATGCCATATCGCGTGTTCCGACCTCCGAACGGCTAAAAACTAACCAAAAATAACTCAAATACATCAAACAATGCTAAAGGAACCAATCCCAATTGAAAAAGGTCGAATCTTTAATCAAAGGCCCAAAATCAGCCAAAAAGCCCAACCCGGGCCCGTACATCGGAACCTGACAAAACACACAAAATCTGACAACCCATTCAATTATGAGTCCACCCATACTAATTTCACTCAAATCCGACTCCGAATCGATGTTCAAAACTTAAAAATTTACTTTATGAAACTTTAGGCAAACCCCCCCAAATTTTACTTTGAAATCATCAATCAAATCCCAAAGACGAAGATGCATGTCACGGCCCAAATTCCCAACCCTCGGGATCGTGATGGCGCCTAACACCATACTTTCTAGGCAAGCTAATGTTAAAACTTAACTAACATTTTCCTTTAAAAGGTTTACTTAAACACAATAGAACAATTTAAAATATAAAGGAAATCTAATACTTTCCAATAAATCAATCAGGAATAATATTCGATAAGATAAAACGAACCACGAACTAATACTAACTATATAACCACCCAGGATCTAGTGTCACTATTCACGAACTACTAAAGAATACTAAAAGTATTTGGCTAAAAGAAAACATATGTCTGTTTTGAATGAATTAAAACAGTAAATAACTAATAAGGAGAAGACTCCAAGAATCTGCGGACGCCAGCAGATCTACCGCGTGTCTCCGTGTGAATGATATCAGCTACTACTTTCACCTAGCTCTGGCAAGTACCTAGATCTGCTCAAGAAGTGCAGAATGCAGTACGAGTACAACCGACCCCATATACTGGTAAGTGCCGAGACTAACCTCGACGAAGTAGTGACGAGGCTACGGCGGGGCATTTATAACATAACCTGGATACCATGTATAATAAAGCAACAAGGGAATAATAACAATTAAACAGTACTTGCAACAAATAAACAAAACAACTCGGTTAACTTTTCCAGATCTCAGCTTTAACCAATCCTCACGAAAATCTCCAAGTTTCAGTTTAAAATAACCGTAAGTGCAGAATATGAAATGACAACAATAAAATAGTGAGTATTCCAGTATTTATGTTTAAAATCAGTAAAATATGAATATCCTCCCTTATTACTCCTTGTTGCAACGCGCAACCCGCTCCTACCTGTCCACCCTTATTGCTCCTCCCTATATTTATCACCCTTATTTCTCCTGTTGCGGTGTGCAACCCGATCCCACATGTCCTCCCTTATTACTCCTTGTTGCAGCGTGCAACCCACTCCCACCAGACAATCACATCTCTTTATTTATAAAAATATTTCACAATTTAGGCCAAAGCCTTTCACAATATTTATGTCTCAACAATTGTAAGCAGAAATCTGTACTATTCATGAACTTCATCAATTATCATTTCACAATGAAACCAACCGTGTGTATCATAAAACACTATCAACCAGCTCAACCTTTTTATACCACAATGATTCCAAGGGATCAACTAACACTTCCAAATACGTGAAACAATATTTAACAACAAGTTGACGAATGCAAGTGGACATGGAGGCATCAAAATCATGAAAAACAATTAAGCCAGGAATCAAATAAATCGGGAACAGGGAAGGGATCATGTTCAACAGATAGTTTAGTGGTGCATAGATACTCGTCACCTCACCTATACACCACACACATGCAAATTCACATAGCATTTAAGTTTGGGATTCCTATTCCCTCAAGTCAAGGTTAAACCAAACACTTAACTCAATTCCACAAGCAATTCACTGCTCAAGCACAACTTTTCTCTTAGAATTTGCCTCTAACCCGCTCGAATCTAATAACAATTGGTTCAATATAATTAATTATTGCTAAAGACATTAACTTTAATAAAAAATCATGGTTTTCCTATTAAAAGACAAAAATCGACCCCGGGCCCGCTTGGTCTAAACTCGAGGTTCAGACCAAAACATGTTTACCCATTCTCCCCCGAGCCTGAATATACGATTGGTTTTGGAATCCGACCTCAACTCGAGGTCTAAATTCTCAAATTTCAAAATTCCTAAGTTTTACCCAAAAATCCCGATTTTTTCCATGAAAACTCTAGATTCTATGATGAAATCTTGTAAAAAGTTGTTAAGGCTTGAAAGGAATTAGTTAGAGATCACTTACCAATGATTTAGAGAAGTTTGGGTCTTTGGAAAATCGCCTATGGAGGTTTAGGGTTTGAGAGAATTAAAAAATTGGTGAAAATCCCATCTAAAATCTGACTTAACAGGCTGCAGTTACCATAATTGCGATTAGGGGTTCGCAGTTGTGAACCCTTTAAAATCCTGCTGCCTTCGCATTTGCGACATCTGGGGGCTTTGTAATTCCGGCCAAAGGTTTGCATTTGTGAGGTTGGCCTTCTCAGGCCTTCTTCGCATTCGTGACAATATAGTCACATTTCCCGGGCCGGCAGACTTCGCATTTGCGAAGCCTGATCTCGCAAATGTGAGATTAGAGGCCTGTGCAAAAAACCAAATGCACAACTGAGTTTTCTTAAGTTCTAATCACTCCACGGCCTATCCAAAACTCACCCGAGCCCTCGAGGCTCCAAATCAAACATGCACGCAAGTCTAAAAACATCATACGAACTTGCTCGTGCGATTAAATCATCAAAATAACATCAAAAACTACGAATTTAACCTCAAACTCCTGATTTTCCTCAAGAACACATCATTTTCACAATTTCTCAACTGGATGTCCGAATCACGTCAAATAAATTCCTATTCTCACCAAATTTCACAGATAGGACTTAAATGCCATAACAAACCTGTACCGGACTCTGGAACCAAAATACGGGCCCGATACCAATGATTTCACACATTAGTTTACCTCTTTATTTCCTTAATAATCCAGCAAAAACAATTTTCTTCAAAAATTGATTTCTAAGGCTAGGGACCTCGGAATTCCATTTCGGACATATGTCCAAGTCCCATATTTTACTGCGAACCTCCCAAGATCTTTGGAATACAAATCCAGGTCCGCTTACTTAAAATGTTGATCAAAGCCAACTAAAATCAAATTTTAAATTCTAAAATTTATTATTTCTCATTTTTTCACATAAAAGCTTTCCGGTTTTGCGCCTGGACCGCACATGCAAATTGAAGTAATTAAAAATTAATCTTTTTAAGGATAATAAGCCCTGAAATAGGGTTTTAATTCATTAGATGATCATCACAATGGACTAATGAAATATAACCAAAACCGAGTAGAGAACACTTACCCCAATACATATGATGAAAATAGCCTCCAAAATCGCCCAAATACAAGCTTCCTAACTCAAAATATGACCAACTAAACAAACTCTTATTTTATGTATTTTTTTCTGCCAACTATTCTATCTCGTTTCTCATGCCAAACGATCCCGAAACTCGCTTTTTATGCCTTCATAGATTCTTTGTGAAATTCTAGTCAAGTTAGGCTTTTGAATCACTCAATTTGACCTTATATTGAAGGATATATGTTAGTTTCAATAATTGGAAATAATGCAGATTTTTAAATATGAAGTCAGTGGCAATTTCGTAATTAATCTGAAAAAAATCTGTTAACCTAATTCTTAGTAAAATGACCATAAAATCCTCCTATGATGTCCAAATTGGACGATTCTTTTTTCTATGGGTCTGTAATTATGATACAGACGTAGTGCTTCATTCAAGACAGAATTTGGAGCTCATGTGTTCAATATGATATCATTTATGCTTGAAAAATGATGTCGAAACATGAAAAACAAGCGCAACATAACCCAAACCTATCTGAAACTTACCCGAGCCCCTCAAGGCCACGTCGAAACATACCAACAAGTCCCATAACATAATACGTACTTACTCGAGCCCTCAAAATACCGAGCGAAGTGCAGATACTCAAAATGACCTGTCGGGTCGTCACAGGGGCAAAAAGAGGGGTATGGGTAGTTTTAGTAAAAACAATTACTATTTTTTTAATAAGAGAATGACTCGTATATATATACTTTTTAAATTCATGTGTCATTTAATGATTGGTCGGTTTGATACGTCATTCGCGATTGTAATTCACTCATGAGGTTTGTTGGACTCGGATATTTAAGAGACACACTTTTGGAATGAATAAAGTGTCTAGATGAAAACGGCCTCAGTTGAGGTGTTCAGTCGATCGTTAGAGACAACTTAAAGGGGCGGTTTATATATTTTGCCATTAAATGAAGAAAATCCTAAATAACTAAGGTTTCCTACTACAAATTTGAATTGATTTTCCAACATTCTCCCGTAATTCAAAGTTGTATATGTCTGACTTGTTTGTATTGTTGTCTTGGAGCACTTTTCTCCAAATTCTACTTTTGTTGAAGCACCTGTCTCCAACTCCTGTTGATGTGCTTTCTCAGCAACACTCAATTTTGTTGTAGTAGTTGTCTTCAACTCATGTTGATGTACTTTACCACCAACACCCAATTTTGTTGAAGCACATGTCTCCAACTCCCGTTGATGCACTTTGTCACCAACACCCAATTTTGTTGAAGCACCTATCTCCAACTCCAGTTGATGCACTTTGTCACTAACACCCATTTTTGTTGAAGCACCTGTCTCCAACTCCCGTTGATGCGCTTTCTCAGCAACACTCAATTTTTTTGTAGCAGTTGTCTTCAACTCCTATTGATGCACTTTACTACCAACACCCAATTTTGTTGAAGCACTTGTCTCCAACTCCCGTTGATGCACTTTGTCTCCAACACACAATTTTTGATTCACTTGTAATCAACTTCTAATTATTTTTAACCTCTCTCCAACTTTTAGAGAAGAGTTTCTTCCTCTTATGTAAAATTGCTTGCACCTCTTAAACTTGCAATATTATAATTTTTTTAATCTACCTCTCTCAAACCTTTAGAGAAGATCTTTCTTCCTCTTGTCAATATTTAGCGTCTCTTTGAACTTGAGTCTTTTTTCTCAATCCCTTTTAGCATGATTTTTCTCATGCATATATCATTGTCCCGTCGTTTGCTAACATATTCAATGGCCAGACGGGCGGTACACATTGACTAGTGCCACCGTCGGCAGTGGAAGCTACTTGATTCTCTCCTAAGATCATAGAAGCTCTGAAATCGATATGAAGGAAAAATATTTATTGTAAATTTCTAAAAGCTCTACAGTTCTTTCAAGTCTCCACTTTTATTCACACATAAAATAAGTTAGTAAATACCCCTATTTGTAGTCAGAATTAGTAATGGAATAGGAATTAATATATTTTATTATATCTATGAAAGCTCTCAACAAAATCTCCACTTTTCTTCACACATAAAATAAGTTAGTAATAATTCTATTTATAATAGTGCGAAACCTATGTCAACTAGAAACATGAAAGCCTATTCCTATATTAATTCTAACAACAAATCCTATTTAGATATGAATTAATAAACCAAAACCTAAATAACTAAGGTTTCCTATTACAACTTTGAATTAGTTTTAAAACATAATGCCTCTGGACCAAAAGAAAGATGGACCATCAATGTAAGTCTTAGATTTCAAAATAATGTATGTATAAGGTAAAATATGCTATGACACGTGGCCGTCCAAAAAGGGACACGTGGAACCCAAGATGGGGGGGG